>OVBE01000321.1:0-54877 GCA_900406425.1 Iberis pinnata
AGATCTCTGGACCTGATTCAGTTCGTGTTCTTGTCGCAACAAAAGCTAAACCAAATAAAAACATCAAAAGTAAACTTGACAGAGAGTTTTATGTTGATTTCTTGGACGTAAGTTTCCAAATTTGATTTGAAAATGGTACACATCACAATTTGTTTTGGATTGATGTAACAGAGTTGCTTATGTAATGAACAGGTTTTGAATAGACCTGAAGGAACAGGGAAATATAACTTTTCATCTCAATTTCCAAATTATAAAGAAGAATTGTATAAACCAGATCTCAGCAGAACAAAGCTAGGAGAGCCTGTTGTTTTCGACATGGACATGAGCCCCGGAGATTTTCTCTCTCTCTTTTACCTTCTTAAAGTTCCTATGGAGAAAATCAACTTGAAGGTATTGGTTTTACAGGAGATCTAGCTGATCCTTGTTATAAATAGTTTCTTGTCAGTAAAGTAAGTATATGAATTTCCTAGTACTAATTAAAACCTACTTTCTCTTGAATCTCAAGGCAATTATTGTGAGCCCAACTGGTTGGGCTAATGCAGCAACAATCGATGTGGTGTATGATCTGCTTCATATGATGGGTCGTGATGATATACCTGTTGGTATGGGAGACGTGCACGCATTGAACCAATCCGACCTGATCTTCCCATCGGTTGGTGATTGCAAGTATACCAAGTCTATTCCACAAGGGTGTGGTGGATTTCTTGATTCCGACACTCTCTACGGTTTTGCTCGTGACCTCCCTAGAAGCCCTAGAAGGTATATTATAAAAGTATTTTAATAATATTACAATACTTATGATAAGGTCATTAAATGAATGATAAGTATCTACATAATTATGCAGATATACTTCACAGAACTCTGTGGCACATGGAGCTCCGAGAGACACTGATAGGCCTGAACTCCGACAGCCACTGGCACTTGAAGTTTGGCAAAATCTGACCAAATCTCTTAATGAATTGTCTAAGATCACTATATTGACCAATGGACCGTTGACCAGCTTAGCCAAGATCATCTCATCTGATAAAAACTCATCCTCACTAATTAAGGCAAGAACTTTCTATTACTTTCTCTTATAATCAAGATCCATGATTTAACTAATTAAGATGACTTCTTATGTAAAATGCAGGAAGTTTGCATCGTAGGTGGACATATAAACAGTGAGAAATCAGACAAAAGAAACTTAGTCACGGTTCCTTCGAATGCAAATGCCGAATTCAATATGTTTCTTGATCCATTAGCAGCTAAGACTGTTCTTGAATCCAATCTAGACATCACACTCATCCCTCTAGCAACCAAACGGAAGTTGAGCTCTTTCCAAACAATGCGTAATAGACTCTATTCCTCAGCGAAAACACCCGAAGCTCAGTTTGTAAATCGGCTACTTTCTAGAATGCAAAGTCTTCATCAAAAGCACAAGAGATACAAGCATATGGTAAAGACTCTTCCTGTGATTTTGTTTCATCTTTAGACAAGAACTAATGCTAAACCGTTGTTTTGCAGGATATGTTCTTAGGGGAAATTCTTGGAGCAGTTTACGTGGGAGGAGATCACGCTTCCTTGAAGCCGAAACTGAGAGCTGAGCACATAAAAGTAATCGCTGAAGGGGATGAATCGAAAGATGGTCAGATATTGATCGAAAAACTGCGCGGGAAACAAATAAAGATGCTTGAAAATGTAGACTTGAGAAGCTGTTATGAGAGTTTTGCATCTAGACTCGGTGATAAGAAACAATCTGCAGTCATAGGAAGCTTTGAAGAACAGAAGACGAATTTCAACACACCACAAAAATGATAACAACAATAAAAATAAAAGTACCTAAGATTTTATTGAATTTAAATGGTTTTCTATATAAACTTTAACGCTTGATTAGACAGAAACTACAGATATTACACAACTCTTTTATGGGTTACAAATATGTATACTTTTGTAGTTTTACAGACCTCTCATTAAAACGAACCTTATCAACGACTCTACAAGGAACAACAAAAGAAACTCCGAAAAACAGAACACTATTGAAGAAGAAAAAGAAAGAGGAGCTGAGCTTAGCAGGCCTTACAGGATCGTCTGCAATAGCCAGGAAGCTCGGTAGTTCCAACCATGTACTCTGGATTCTTTGTACATTCCCCTAGCACTGCCCATCTCTCGCAGCTCTCGTTCATATCCGTGCAGTTCCCGCTTGGTGTCACAATCTTATCAAATGAGTCCACATGGATCCACTTGGTCGCGGACCATTTCTCTCCTTCGATCACAGGGCATCCACCGTGAAGGCTCATTGGGTCTGGGATTGCATCTGGGTGGAGGTTGAAGAACAACAATGCATCCCCTTTCTTTGGTTTCACTGTTAGACATTTACCCATAAAGATACAAAAATTCTCAACTTATCTCTACTTTTTAGTTTCTAGGAAAGAAGAATGATTATTAGTTTTGTTCCTCACCAGCGATTCCTCTCTTGGCACAATCAGAAAGGTCTTCTTTGTTTGCAGAGAGTTTTCGGCGAGAAGGTACCTATAAAAAATCAGATCTTTATAAAAGAGACTAATCCAAGAGTAATCATTTAGGCAACTGTATTGCAAAATCATCAATAGCACAAACCTCTGCATCAGGGAATACAGTTTCTCCACCTTTTGTGACATTGGAAAGATACATGAGAACCGTTGCTATACGGTGTCCACCACGAGCAATGTTAACTTTGTCATGAAAGTAGTCAAAATGAGCGTCATATTTTTGGCCGTGCTCATATCTCAATACCTGAATGTCTTCTCCGTTTTCTATCACCAAAGAAAATAAATGACTTAGTGAGATTATCTTCTGAAATCTTTAGGGAATTCAAAATACCGAGCTTCCGATATTTTTGCAATTATCTTGATTCTTGGCTGCTCACAACTCACAAATCACAATCAAAAGAAGCTTAAAGCAATTCAGGGTGTATTGAACCTTTTGGAAGAAATGTCCAAGTGGAGATCTTCTCTTCTATACCGGAAACAATGGGATCCTATAATTCACCAAATGCAAGAATTATGATGGATTAAGGTTCTAATTCACCAGAAAATGGATCAACATCAAGGTTAATTACCCCAACTGTACATCTAAGAGACGAGATCTACGCCAAATTTGTACGGATTCGGCTAGGTAACAATAAGAGAAACCGAACCTTTGCTTTGGAGATGAACGTGCCAGAGCTAGTCCGAACTTCGCTGAATTTGCTCTGTCCACTATCGTTATCGGCGACTGCAGATCTCTTCAGGTCCGCTTTTGCCTTTTCGAGACATCGAAATTAGAAATACTTAAACAGAGAAATCAAAAGAGAAGTTTCCAAATTAAGAATCAAGAAAACTCACAAGCGAGACCATATGATCACATTCTAATTCCGTGAGAAACCCTTCATATACAAACGCCCTAAACAAGACAAACATCGAATTACAAGAACAAGAGCAAGAAAGTTCAAAATTTCCCAAATCCACTTGAGGGTTTTTGCGAGAGAGAGACCACACCTGGGTTTCGATGAAACTTGCTTGACTTTGGAAGGATTGATGATGGCGCCAGAGGAAGCTATTAGGGAAGTGGAAGATTGAAGCAGAACGGAGAAGTAAGCGAAGAAGAACAACAACAACCAATTGCAAGGAATTGGCATCGACATTGTATTGGCTTAGATCTAGATGCAAAATAGTCGGTAGAAGGACAAAGATCGGAAAATGAGGGTAAAGTTTTATTATTTCCGGGGAAATAAAGATGAAGGGAAGCTTTTTATCGGGAAATGTCTACGGTGGTGACTAGTTTATGCTCTGCCGAACGAGATGACGACAAAAACGCGCATGTCGCTTTGCATTGTGATTCTTCGAGAATCTTTGGTTTACTTTCAAATTGAGAATCTATTGGTTCCGAACCGTAATTTTGAGATAAACCATCTTAATCTATATTACTATCGAATTATATGTTATGTTTTACTAATAAAGTATAAACATATATATGTAGAGTATATATATTCTCCTAAACCTACTTGTATTCATATATATATATATATGAATATATATGATTTAAGTATCTCAACTAACAAAGATTATCATACCTTTAATCTTATATGGTATCCATATAATAGTTATGATACCTTAAACCTAAAACAAAGTTTCGCAGTTGTTCTCTTTTTCATCTTACTCATGGAAAATTCTATATCTGATAAAACTAATGTTTTGTTGAATGTTAGTATGACTAATATTACAAAACTGACTTCACTTAATTTTACCATACGCCAGGTTCAATCTCTTCTCAAACAGTATAATTTACATGGTTATCTCGATGACTCTGTTCCGGCTTATTCGCCAACGGTTGCTGCAGATGCCTCACCGAATGTTGCATACACGTTCTGGCAGAGACAAGACAATCTCATGTACAGTCTCTTCTTGGTACAATATCACCATCAATGTAGCCACTTTTCTCTCAAATTGTTACTTCAGCTGATATTTGGAGTCATCTTTCTAACACCTATGCTAAGCCAAGCCGCGGTCATCTTAAACAGATCCGCCTGCAACTCAAGTTCTGGACGAAAGGCACCAAGTCCATTGATGAATACATTCAGGGCTCAATCACATGCTTTGATCAGCTAGCTACTCTTGGCAAGCCCTTGGATCTTGAGGATCAAACTGATATCATTATGGATGGCCTTCCTGATGAATATAAAATGGTTAAGGATCAACTAGATGCTCGTGATTCATCGCCTTCCCTCGTTGAAGTTCATGAAAAGTTAATTAATCATGAAGTTAAGCTTCAGGCTTTGATTCCTCCCACTCTTTCTTTGTCCTTGTCCGTGAATGCAGTCATCTACAACAACAAATCGTGCTCTAACAACAACAATCAATCTCGGTCCATTAATAATTCCAACCCCTCAAATCAACATAACACTCCGACTTGGCAGCAACACTAGTTTCAATCTGGTCAGGATAACAGAAACACTCGCGGGTATCAAGGCCGCTGCCAAATTTATGGATTCATGGACATAGCGCTCGCCAATGCTCTCAATACCAACTCTCCTCGGGTGCTTACAATCATGTCCCACCTACATCTACCTCATGGCAGTCACATGCACATTTAGCTACTGCTCAGCCTCAGTACAATGCATCTGATTGGATCATGGATAGTGGTGCCACACATCACTTGACTTCGGATCAGCAAAATCTATCTTTGCACCAACCTTACAATGGAGGTGAAGAAATGACAATCGTTGATGGTTTGGGTCTTTGAATCTCTCATACCGGTTCCACCTGCCTTCTTACTCCACTCATATCCCTTTCTTTAACTGATGTTTTATGTGTTCCAAATTTGCATAAAAATCTAGTCTATGTTTATCATCTCTATAATGCTAATCCATTCTATGTTGAATTATTTCTAACTTCTTTTCAGGTGAAGGATCTCAGCATAGGAGTGCGCTTACTCCATGGTCAAACTAAGGATGAGTTGTATGGTTGGCTACTTCCATCTTCATCAACTATCACTTCCCACTTTGCTTCTCCATCTTCTAAACCTACTTTGTCATTGTGGCACTCTCGCCTTGGCCATTTATCGTTCCTCTTTTGAAAACAATGTTGTCACAATTTTCTTTACCCTCAGATAATAAAACGCATCTTTCTTCTTGTTCTGATTATCTTCAAAATAAAACACACAAATTACTATTCTCTGCCAACACAATTACCTCAAATTCACCCTTACAATATCTCTATACCGATGTATGGACCTCTCCCATCATCTGTCATTCAAATCACAAGTACTACCTCATCTTTGTAGATCAATATACAAGTTATACGTGGTTCTTTCCGATGTAACGTAAATCTGAAATCTGAGAGGTCTTTATCACATTCAAGTCTCTAGTTGAAAATCGATTCAAAACGTACTCTGATAATGGCAGTGAGTTTCTGGCTTTGCGGTCTTACTTTGCTCAACATGGTATCTCTCATCTCACATATTCACCGCATACACCTGAGCATAATGGAATTTCCGAGCGCAAGCATCGTCATATTATTGAAACAGGACTTACGCTGCTTAATACGGCTTCGGTCCCGAAACATTATTGGCCCTATATGTTTGTTGTTGCAGTATATCTCATCAACTGAATGTCTACACCGGTACTTCATCATGATTCACCGTATCACAAGCTGTTTAAATAAACGCCAAATTATCAGAAGCTTTGTGTATTCTGTTGTCAATGTTTTCTATGGTTACGACCTTATGCACACACCAAGTTGGATGATCGCTCTGTTTCATGTGTCTTTGTTGGGTACTCTTACACATAATGCATATCTTTGTCTTGAACCAATCTCGGGACGGCAGTATACCTCTCGGATGTCCAATTTCATGAAAGCAGCTTCCCATTTCGATCTTCTCTTCAGCCTGCTCCTGTCTCTTCCCAATCACCATCCGACATTCTCATTCCTTCCCCTTTGCCTTCGCATACAATAATTCATGGCAATCCCTCTTCACCATCACCATCTCATACAGTTCAGCCACTACTTCAACCTCAGGTACATGTGTCTCTAGGTTTAGCTGCTCGCCGTCAAGAGTTGATGCTAACTGGACCGGTAAATGATACTCATTCATCGGCTCAGGTAAGAACATTTACTAATGATGTACTGATCTTTGCTTAGAAAGAGTTCCAACAGATTTGATAAGTGTTGGAGGTCATTCTACAACCATTCCACCACTACCAATACTCCCTACTGGCCTACATGACGCAAGCCCATCCTTTGTTCCCCACTCGTTTCACCATATGTTCTAGTTACCATGCCCAAAACACAAACCTCGCTACACCCTATGACCACCAGATCCAAATATAAAATTGTTAAACCTTTCAACAAGCTTTCTCTTACCGCTCAGCTCACACCTTTGTCCTCCCATCATCCCTACATTCCAAACACTACTAACCAGGCCTTGAAAGACTCGAATTGTCGCAAGGCCATGACGGAGGAGTTCAACGCAGTCACTCACAACAATACTTATGTATTGGTTCCACCAGCGCCACACCAGAATGTTATAGATACAAAGTGGGTATTCACACTACAATATCTTCCTAATGGTGTTCTTGACAGGTACAAAGCTCATCTTGTAGCTCGCGGATTTAATCAACAATATGGCCTCGATTTTCAAGAAACATTTAGCCCGGTGATTAAGACTACAACAGTCTGTATTTTGCTTGATTATGCCGTGAAATCAAACTGGTCCATCCGCTAACTAGATGTCAACAATGTTTTCTTACAAGATACTTTTACCGACGAAGTCTATGATATGTCTCACAACCAAAAGGTTTTATTGACCGGGATAGACCTCATCATGTTTGTCGTCTCCATAAAGCCCTATATGGCTTACGCCAAGCGCCTCAGGCCCGGTATGAAGAGTTAAGATGAGCTCTCATTACTACATGTTTCAAGAACTCCACAGCCGACACATCATTGTTTATCTACAAACGTGGCTTACGACACCTTTACGTTCTATTTTACGTCGATGATATTATCATCACCGGCGGTAGTGATTCGCTAATTGCAGAGATTATTGTTGTACTAGCAGCTAAGTTCTCAATTAAAGATCTTGGTTCCCTTTCATACTTTCTTGTGTTGAGGCTACATGTACTTTCGATGGATTGCATATGATGCAGCGGAAATATATCATTGATCTCTTAACCAAGACTAATATGTTGTCAAAAGTGTTTTGAAACCCAACCTGGACCAGCGGTTGAACCGGTAAAACAGGTGACCCGACAAAGACTTCGGGTCGGGTTTGTCTTGAAAACCGTCTCTTTAAAAACTGGTAAAACCCGGTAAAAACCATGGTTAAACTGTGACTCGGGTCAACCAAAAGGATCGGATCAATATACTAACTAATAAAATAAAAAATAGTTCAAGTATAATTAATAAGGTTAATATTTTATTTGTATATAAACACTATTTTGGTATAAATATAATTGATTACTATGATTTGTGAATTTATATACATTGATTGAAGATTTTACTATGTTATCCGAATAAATAAAAATTGGTTAAAATAATGTTTTATTTCTTTTTAACATTAGTTATATTGTCATAATTCTTATACATTATACTAGTTTTTTATACTAAGATCTATATTTTGAATTACTAGTTTACATTTATTGTTAGATATTTTTCATCATGGTTTTTTATTAATTAATAAAAAAATTATATCAAAATTGTTAGAAATTATAAGAAGTTTTATTTGATTTTTGTAAAAGAATATTTGTGTAAGATATAAACATACAAATATATAAAATAGTAAAAATATTCATTACACTGTTGAACCGCAGTTGATCCTCGGTTGACCCGGAAGATCATCCGGTCTTATCTCCATGTCGGTTTTCAAAACATTGGCTACCAGCTAAGCTTTTCTCCACTCCTTTGCCTCCTCATCCGAAACTCACTCTCAATTCTAGAAGTTCGACTAAAAATCATAGAGATTATCGGATGATAGTCGGCAGTTTATAGTACTTAGTGTTTACTCGTCCCGACATTGCTTATGCCGTCAACAAACTTTCTAAATTTATTCATCAACCAAGAGATGTTCATTGGCAAGCTATCAAGAGAGTGTTATGCTACTTAGCGGGAACCGTTTCCCATGGTGTTTCCTTGTGCTGAAACTCCTCTCTTCAGATTCATGCCTTCTTCGACGTCGACTGGGCTGGAGACAATCATGATTTTCTCTCTACGAATGCTTATATCTTGTACATGGGAAACTCACCTATATCGTGGTCAGCTAAGAAACAAAAAGGTGTGGCTCACTCATTCACCAAAACCGAATATCATGTTGTTTCTAATAGTGCTTTGAAGATGAATTGGGTATGTTCCTTGCTTTCTGAACTTGGCATCACTTTACCACTATTTCGGTCATCTATTGTAACAATGTCGGAGCCATCTACCTTTGTGAAAATTCGGTGTTTCAATCTCGCATGAAACATGTTGCACTAGACTACCATTTTATTCGGGATAATATACAATCTGGTGCTCTTCAGGTGTATTATATCTCGACAAAGGATCAACTTGTTGATGCTTTAACTAAACCTTTGCCGCGAAGTCGTTTTCACGATCTATATTCCAAGATTGGTGTGACACCGGTCCGTCCATCTTGCGGGGGCATGTAGAGTATATATGCAAATGTCTTATGTAAATATCTTATTCTCCTAAACCTACACACACGCGCACACACACACACACACACATATATATATATATATATATATATATATTGTAAGTATCTCAATAAAGATTATCATACCTTTAATCTTATAACATATACGGATATATCGTTTCTAAATTTTATTTTCTAGAATTTTTGCATAAATAAACAAAAAACGACCATTAATAATCTCTATATTCACATCAATCCATTCTCTTTATTTTATTGTCGTTGTCTGCAATTTTTAACCAATTTCTTTTTTCCAGCGGCTTCGGCCGCCAGATAAGCTTTTGTTTTCCTTTCTCATTTTTTATATAGTTTAATAAAGATAATCAATGCTTTATTCTTTTTCTAATTTCATTGTTTTGGATTTCTTCAAAACGATTGTGTTTTTCGTCGCATTGTTTATCTTCATACATAAGCAACTGATGATATTTTCGGTAATATATGAGTCTACTTCGTTGGTATTCGAATTTTTTTCGGGATTGGCGAATATGATACTACAAATTTTGAATAGAATGCTCAAACGGATAAAACACTATAAAACACTAATTATTTGTAGTTGATTTTTAGACTAAAATAAGAGTTTGCCGTTTTTAGGGATGAAAAGAATTGGAACGAAGAAAGATCGCGAGTATGAGAGGAAAGAATAGAGGTACTAGAATGGGCTATTGGGAGAGTTTTAATGACAATGACAACGTGATTGACATTATAATTGAGCTTGGATTGAATCATATTTTTCGAGGATACTAAATGGGATGTAACTCTCGTGCCCATGTACCAATTTTTTGGCATCGTTGCTGAAAGATTGATAGAGTCATCGTATTAAAGGCATGAGAGAAGTTTTGTATCGAACATATGCAAACATAGATTTTGAAGTCATCATATTGAAGGCATGTTTGATAACATTAATGAACTTTTTGAATCGTTCATTTAGACCGTTTAGAAGGTACATAACAAGAGTATGATATGTTATTAGTGCATTGACATTTGTAAGGAGATGGATTCGATTTTCAGACATTAGGTTTTGATTGATTGTCACCAATCTAGATTGTGAGTTACTTGTTGTCAAGTTGAATTGCTAATACCTCTTTGTTGTTGCAAAACTTATTGACAACTTGGATCCAGATGTTGCGAGCTATGCCACCAATTTTGAAGAAGCTACGGAAAATTTAAAGAGTCAAAGTGTCGTAGATCCATAAGTTAACAAGGCCACCACGCTTGTTCTAACAAGGCCAAATTTTTTGGAGACATCAAAAGCAAAACAGTGAGTTTGAAAGAGCTCACGCCAGGTGTTATAGTTGTGATCATCGAGATCTAAAATTAAGTGAATATGAAACTTGATGGGTAATACCAAATGCTTGTTTGATTGCGGGATTAGGGTTAGCAAGAGAAAGAAAAAAAAGAGAAAAGAAAGACGAATCATGAACGTGAAGGTTTTGATACCATGATAGCCGGTGAATTTCTTTGCTATAATTGATCTCGTTAAACGAAAAAGTAATACATATATAGTTACATAATATCATGCGTGGAACTAATAGAGTGCTAACTAAGGGTGCGCATAATTCTCGTCATGTTCCGTCTCGTCTTGTTCGGTTCCAAATCCGTGCCATTATTCCTATACGATAAAAAGTATTCCTACATGGAACATCTCTTTATTTTCCGAATAGAAACGGGACGGATCATGAAAGAGAATTCTCAGTGTCCCGCTTGGGAAAATATACAAAAGTATACATATATATTATATAAATATACTATTTTATTATTTTTTAATGTTTATAGTTTAATTATTAACTAAGATTACAATTTATATCAAACAAATATAATTAGACATTATTAAAGTTTACAACATAATTATTTTTGTACTTCTATAAAAATTGCAGAAGAATAGTTCATCCTTCCTCATTCTACAAGGAGTATTTAAAATACAACTGTTTTAGGTTTTGTGGTTGTTACTTGAGTATCGTTGAAAATTAGCTAAGCGCTATAGGACATTTTTTTCTTGTTGTATTTTTGGGAATTCTCGTTCTCGTCCCGTCTCATCTCGTTCTCGTCACAAATCTAAAATGGCACATGTTCTCAATAATTTTCGTCCCGGATTCTCATTTTCCCATCCCTAGTGCTAACTATTAAGGGTAGGACGGATCCAAATATCCAAAAGTTTTTAGGATAAATCGTTCTGTGAAAAAGATATCTGAATCTTAAGCCAACATTTAAAAACTACTAAAAATATAAATTTGATTATAAAATTACATTTACATTTATTTTTTTAAGGAAATATAATTTTATGTAAATTTAAAATGATGCAAATTAAATTATTTTAAGTAATTTTACTCAAATAACATAATATATAATTTAAAATATATATGAATGTCATATAATATATTTAAAATATATTTAATATATATATATATATATGCTGGATTTGGATCCGAATCCGGATATCCGAATCCAAACTCTTCATATATCTTAAATTTATGAACGAATCTTGGATAATAATTCCATCTTTACTAACCATACAATCTTTACTTGAAATAACATAAGTAAAATTGTAATAATAATACAAACGGTCGGATTTCGGGCCAAATCCATGAGCATACTTACCAAAAACTGGTCACATGAACCACTTTAATGTTGCTTTAAAGTTTTTTGTATGTAAAAACATGGGAAGATTGAACAAGGTCAAAATAACATATAGAACCCCCACGGACCAAGTCCAAGAAGCTTATGCTTCCGGCCAATAGATATATTAACAACATCCGAGTTCCAAAATGAATATATTATTTTGATGTAGAAGTGTATCATGGGTTTTTCATCTAAAAAGATTATAAATCGAGTCTTCCCCTTGTTTATTTTTCATTGATGTAAACATTCATCCAAAACAACGTTAAATTAGGCCATTATGAATGTTAGTGCAGAGTTGTGGGCTGGGCCTTGCATAAAACTTGCACCATAGGTTTTTTTTGTCTAAGTTTAAGTGGTGTAATTAAACCCATGATTTATATAAAACCCTAGTTAGGGTTTACTATATATATGTGTGTGGGTGGGTGGTTCTCAAGTCTTGAAAAAAAAGAAAAAAAAGTAAAACGACAATAAGACGAAAGGCAAAAGAAAAGGTTACACAAGGGAAAAACAAAGGAATACTAAAGGCAGTAGCTTCTTTTGGTCCATAACAATCAGACATACAAAAGTTTTTGGGCAAATTCAAGGTTGTAGACGGCAAAAACAGGAAACAGACAAGGCTAAGGCTTTGTGTTCGAATATGCGTGAATCAGGAGTAGCGTCAAGGGTTAACGAGAAGCCAAGGCAGAATCGAAGAGGTTAAGGTATTATTTATGCATCTCCAACAACCAGGGTTTCGTAGCGTCAGGGGTTAGGGAGAAGACATGACATAATATGAGAAGTTAAGGTCTGAGTTATGCGTCTTCCACAACCAAGGTTTCACAGTGTCAACCGTCAGGGATTAAGGAGAAGATATGATAGAATCAGAGTTTTGTATCTTCAAGTAACTAGAGTTTTGTTCTGTTATCTGTTTTTGGTTGTGTCTTTGTGCTTGTCTTGGTAAAACCTGTTTAGGATCAGAGAAAGCTCAAAGCTAGATAGATAACAAAACCATAAGTTGTAATACTTTTTTTGAACTAGTGGATCGTTGAGAGTATCATCTCTCCTAGACGTACAAAAAGGGAAATGGGTGAACAAACTTTCTGTGTGTCTTGAATCATAAACAAATAACGTATCAGGCTGATATATTGTGTTTTTAATGGATTTTAGCTTTTTCATATTCATTTTAGGCAGATTCACTTGCATTTAGGCATGTATAAGTTGCATTTGCATATCATTTCATGTCTCAAGTGATGAGGGTGAATCAACTGGATGCAAAAGAGCCAAAAAAGAGGACTTAATAGGGATAAAAAAATAAGCCTTAAACATCAAGCGAATTGGAGATTTTTCAATGGAAATTTCATCATGTCATCTTCAATAATATTGTAGCCATGCATTCTAGATTTCCAAAAAGCCAAAAATCACCTTAAACGCTCAGGTAAATTGCAAGATTTGAACCGAAAAAGTTGTGGTCCGCTTGATTCGAAGCTCCAAACCATCCACCCCAAAGATGCGTCTTTTACACCATCTTCCACTACGAATTAAGAGAAGCCTCTTTCATAAAGTTGTATCCCTTTGAGTCAGCTTTCCAAAGAGCTATCGCATGACACTATAACTTCAAAGATGAGAGAGTTATGGACCCCGAAGCTTAGATCGGTTTGCCCAAACTAATTTGAAAAATATGCAAATTCCAGGGGCAAGGATCGGTTTGATGGATCGATTTGCAAACTGATCCCAGCAAAAAAGCCAAAATTTTCAACACTTTTTCAAGTCTTAACCCATTTCCGATTGGATTAACCCAATACCATTTTTAGGAGACTATATAAGCTTTTTAAACCTAATTTTAGAGGAGGATCATTTTATCTTATCTTTTTTTCTCTTAAGAATATCTGTAAATATTTTGGATCTTTGTTTATTTTAAGTTTGAATATTTGTTTTGATTGTATTTTTTTCATCTATTTTATCTTTCTAATCATGATTCTACATATTTCTATTGTTAGATCTTGTGTTTTATCTATGATTAGTGAGTAGTCCATTCCTAAGCAGATGAGCTAGGTAGATTAGGGTGATTCGATGATTGAATATGATGTTTATGAGTTGAATAGCTTAGATCTTCAATCAATAGGTGTTCTTAGTGCTAAATTTGTCTTGGCCATTCAAGTTTAGATCATAGGAAGAATTGTGCCCTAAAGGTGTTTGATGAAATTCATGAACCAACTATTGTTTGGTAAATGACACTATCCAAGAGATTTTTTTGGTTAGTTTAGTTGTTTATCATGAATTAGGTCTTATTGCCTCTAATTGTGTAATTATCCAAGAGATTGTTTTTAGTTGCATGATTAAGAGAGGGATTAGTGTCATGAGAGTGGATTAGTCTAATTAAGGAAATACTAGACCAAGGATTAGCACTGAAAAGTGAGTATTAGCATCATATAATATCATTTGATCACCCGAGTCAATTGTCTTTACCCATTTTCTTAGCTTTATTATTATTGATTTCTAGTTTAATCTTTTGTTGACTTTTGCATAATTTATGTTGACTTTTGCTTAATTTAACTTTTTGTTTGATTTTTGTTTTCTCTTTGTCAAATGCATGTTAGGAAGATAGTTTTAAACCAATTATCTTATTTGGCTTAGACTAGACAAAATTCTTAGGTGCTAGTGAGTTAATTCTCCCTTATATGGATTGATAACCCTATATGCTACAATGACAATGATAATGCATTAGGAAATTGAAGTAGTTTAACACTGACAAATCTTACTATCACAGGCTAATTGATCGTGTAAACAGGAAATGGACCAGAAAAATGATCAAATTTCTCCCAACATTTAGTTTTGTTTTGTAGGTGGTTGCTAACCTGCATGTAAACGGAAGTGAAAGCGAAAACATGGAAACATAAGCGTCCAAAATTGTAAAAATGAATTTTCCAGAAATTTAAGAAACGGATGCATATTGGAAACCTACACATATATATATATATAACTTTAAGCATAAATTTCAACAAATTTCTTTATTAAAAGTATGATTGTGATAACAAGTAATATAAGTCTAACATATGAGTAATTCTTATAAAAAAAAATAGTGTTAGAAAATATCCATCACAAACCATAAATAATATTCACCTATATTATGTAAATCGTACAAAAGTAAATAAAATATTTAATATAATTTTTTAAAATATATAGAAAGAAGAAAGTTATTTAAAATATATCAAACGAATAATAATTAAATTGGAATTATCTTCGTTGATATTCTAAATCAAATAAAAATAAAAATAAAACTATGAATATTATCTCATTTCTTAGGTTTTCAAAATTGATCTTTGTTAACTAAGATAAAAATATATTTAATATACTTATTTAATATGTTGCAATTTCAAAAATTGGAATCCTACTTCCAAAACACTTAAGATTAAGGGATTTAATATTTATAAATTGACTAATTTTGGAATCGTGCTTCTACGATGCTTCTTTGCATATCTAGAAACTTTTGATTCCGATAAGATTCCAAAGCACGACGAAACTTCCGTGCTACTTAGACTGATTGATTTTAATTAGTTTTAGAAATTCTTTCTTTTTCTTCTGTAGTCGTCTCTTGAGTTTTCTTTTTGAAAAGTAAACTGTGTGATGGTAAGAAAATTGGCGAATTTGCCGTAGATAAACTCAAAGAAGCTCCTTGGAAAATTGATATTGATTGTCGGCAACAAAAAAAAGTAATTAATTTGATTATTACTTGGGATGAAACTGAGATAAGTTATGTTTGGCCAGTGGACAAAATAAGATTGAGGTTAACTTTTAGCTAATTATTGTCACGTGCAAACTGGATTTTGTTATGTCGGAGTGAAAAAATTTACACGCGCGATTATTAAAAGTAAATTACATGTTAATCTCATCCTAATGTTTTTAAGGTCAACATATGCAACCTTACACCATCTCCATTAGAAATTCAAATGAAATTTTTAAATGAATTTTTTATTAAAGATAAATAAAAAGTAAGTAATTACTAAAAGTTGATTTTTAATAAAGAGTTATAAAAACTTCATAAGAATCAATAGAATATGTTTAATACTAGGACCTCATTAGAAATTCTAATGATTATTTTATTCAATATTTAGCAATCTTTTAAGAACTTTTTTAATTTTAGTGTCTCCAATGGTATGATTACTAATGTGGTTCTTAAGAATTAAAAATTATTTTTTAATTGAGATATTTGAACATATTTTATGAAACTAACAAACTATTGCATTTATATTTGAACATAAATTTTTTAATTAAAATATTTGAATATATATATATATATATACATATTATATATTTTTGGGTATTTTATATTTTTCGGATAATTTAGTTTTAAACTATTTCGCATATTTTATTTTTCTCGGGTATTTTTTGTATTTTCAACTATCTTTTGGTAATTCATATATGAAATACCCAGAACCGACAAGAACCTAACCGGAATTGAACCATATTAGAAAATTATCGATTGGGTATTAAAATTTAGAATTCGAAGAACCGGAACCGAACCGAATACCTAAAAGCCTAGCCCTACAAAAAATAAAATAAACAACAAGTCGACAATTGAAAAAAAAAAACAACCAATCACGGATGGATACGTGATGGTCCTTATTCACTTGCAAAATCCCCTAACAAAGATCGACTCTTCTTCAATTGCACTTATTATTATTATTATTTTGTTAAGAGTCGCGTTAAAGATCCACGTTTGACACATTGTTAGGTGTCATTTGGAGAATGGTTTTCTTTTAATTTTTTTTATTATTGTTTTTGTTTGTTTTTAAAGTGAAATTGTTTTTAAAAGTCATGTTCTTTTTGTGATCGCCGTATTGGCGATAGCAACCAAAAAAGCTTTTACAAAAAAATAGCAAGAGAAATAAAAATTAACAAAACTATTAAAAGAGTGGCTAGCACTTACAATGGAAGATGATCGTTGTCGCCGAAGAATTTAACAGTCAAGGTCAATTTTCATTTCAAATCAATTATTTATCGACATTAAATTCTCTAAACAATGAGACTATAAACAATTGAATTTAACTGTTTTTTTATGTCGCTATTGCTATCGTCAGCCGTAGAGCAAAGAACATGCTCAAAGAACCAAAAGTTTCTATACTAATGAAAGGAACAATTAGAGTAAAATTTTTTAACCATAAATTTAATTCAATTAATTAAGAAATTAATTTTAAAACTTTGTTGTTCTAAACCAATGAAGATGCTCATAATATTTTTGAGTTTTTGTGTTTGTTTTGTAACTTTGTAAACTACGAATTTCATATTCACTTACGTTTGATTGGATTTAATTTTCTTCAAGTTTACAAAAGAAACGATGGGAGAGAAGTTAAGGGAAAAAAGAAGAAAATACTGTATATTGATTATTGAACTTCATGATTAGTTTATTTTAAGTAAAAACACTTTTTAGGGTAACAATTAATTTGTTTGCAGTTATATAAAGAAAATACCATATTTCAAGAGTCTGATATATAGATTTAAGATCGTTTAATTGAAATTTTGAAGAAAAAACATAAGAAAGTTATAAAAAAAAAGAGCAAACTTTTTCTTACCATCCCCCAATAAAATTCTACAACAATGGACCTCAAAAATGCTTAGGCGTGACATTGCTACATTTGTAAAAGTGGGGTGCATTATCATATGTTCCCACTTTTATCTTTCCTTACCCAAGTCAACCAATCACCTCCCTCCACGTCATCAACTAAATAAAACCTAAAACCCTTCTTCTCCTCCGTCGCCGAAGATTATTTCCGGCGAGGTGTGAATGACTGATAAACAACCATTCCGGAGCCTGGAAACTCATCCATAAGCCGACTTCGACACTTAAGACCAAGCTTATTCGCTAACACGCGCTCCACGCGCTTTGTCACCTCGTGGTTATAATCTTCGCCGCCGTAAGTTGTAGCAATTGAGATGCAACCTGGCCGGAAGACATCAACTGCGCGAGTCAACACCTTCGCGATATCTCCGTGACCATCGTCGTGCAGAGACAAACCGCACTCAAAGCTCGCGTAGCTAAAACCGTCTTCAGGTGTGACGTGGATGGTTGAGTAACGGTCACCGTCGACTCCGTTCATAGAGTAACCGCAAGGATCAAACGCGAAATCACAAATAAAAGCGTTTGCGTTTATCATATTTATACCGCTCAGTCGCGTCATCTCTTTCCCGGCGGAATCACTGTTTTTCTCGTCGCCTTTCCGTCTGAAGAAACTCTGAGCGTTGACTCGGTCAAGCTCCGTCATGCATACCTCTACGACAACGATTGGCTCATCGGCTTCCACGTCAGAGCTTGCGGTAAACACGTGCCAATCACGTGAGGGATTATTTAAAGAAGATGGCGTTATGACGGAGGCTTTACGGTAAAGGAGAGATTTCGGTAGGCTTTCTTCGACGGTGATGACTTCATCTTCGAAGCTTGTGTAAGGGAAAGGCTGAGATTTTGGGAAGATGAAGCTGCCGCGCGAGTAGCGACAAGCGCGTAACGTGAGGCCGAGATTACGCGCGAGATTAATCAACGGTCGGATTGATTTGAGAAGTTGCGTGGTGCCACATGTTTTGATGATGATTTTGGTTGGATAGACGAAAAGGCTTGACTCGGAGAGAACGTAAGCGTCGAAGCTACGGTTTGCTACGGCGGAGACCACCGTGCATTGCACTTCGTTCAAGACTTGGTCTAGGGATTCGAAGTCGATTAGACGGAGTCCTAAAGGGTTATTGGTAATAAGGTCGAAGAATCTAAGCTCGAGTCTTTTCTCGAATCCTTCGAAACCAGACACTGCCATTACAAAGATCAGAAGAAGATGAAGGAACTACAAAACAGAGGAAGTAATTGCAAGAACAGAGCAGAGGAAATGAGTTTGCTTGTGTGGACTTTAGGTATGAGAGAATAGAGATGTAGTGGTGATTACTAGTGAGATCAAAGTGGTATTTATATAGGAGAGATTTTGGAGGATAGAGTAGAAAGAGCATGCGGGTTTTAAGAGACCAAGAATCATGATTGCAGGCATAATGAAACCAGAAAGATGGTGAGAGTTTGTGTGTGTTTCTGATATGTATATATCTGAGAATTTGAGTATGTGTTCTGATGAAAGGGAGATTTACATGTTATGCGCATGCAAATTTTGGTGTGTGTTTTTTTTGTTCTATTTCTTTGTGTTTTGTTAAAAAAGAGAATGATCTCATAAACGCACGAGAACATCTCTATTGGTAAAATTCCTTAAGGGTATATTAAGAATTTTTATTATTATTTGTCACTAATTATATTCACTAAAACTCTTAATTCAATTAATTAAATTTCTCCTCCATTGGCAGAACTATTGAGTTATTTAAATAAAAAAAAAGTTAAAATTTTTCTTGTTTCTAGTATCAAACATAAGTATGAAGTTAAATAACATATGTTTCTAGTATCTAAAAGCTCTCTGGTTTCTAGTAAAGGAACCAACATAAACAAACATACCTAGATTTATATAAATTCATACATTCCAATTCCAATTATGTCTAAAGCTACTGTTTCTAATATCATTCATATAAGTATGAAGTTAAAGAACATGGGTCTAGGATTTGCTTACACGGTGTAAGACTATCTCCAATGGTACTTCGTTTTTCACTTTTTGTTTCATTTTAAAGTAAAATCTTCTCCAATAGTGCTTCATTTCTTGCTTTAAAATGAAGCAATGAATAGTGCTGCTTTATATTTGAAGTCACACTATTCAAAGGAAAAAGAGGAATAGGTCGAGCACCGGCAGTTCTACGAAGGACAATCAAAACAAGACAGGGGAAAGAGAAGCACGAACTACTTGGTGGAAGAGCGCAAACCCCTGATCTATCAGAGGAAGGACAACGACAGGAACGCGTACTACAAGTTCCACAACAGACAGGGGCACAGCATGGCCGAATGCCGCCACCTGAAAGATACGCTCCTGAAGAAGTATCAAGCAAATCGGGGGCGCGATGAGCAGCACAGGCCGAACCAATACACGCCCCGCGCCAATAGAGAGCGATCCCAGAACTGCCCCCGAACCAAAACCGAGAAGCGGACGGCAGGCAACGACAGCCGGTTGACGAGGATATGGCGTCGCCGCGCCAGCACAATAACAACGAAAGGACTGAAGATATGCCACAACCTAGATGCCGCATCAACGTGATCCTAGGCGGCATCAAGAAGCGCAGCGATCATATCCGCACCACAGCCAAACCAGAAAATCTGGTCCTGAACACTCGAGGCACGGCGATCAGCAAACAAATGAGACATGAGCCGATCCGATTCACCGTTGACGAACTCATCGGAATTAGCGGTACATTGAAGGATTTCATCCTCGTCGAACTGATTGTCGGGGATTGCAAGGTGACCAGGATCCTCGTCGACACAGGCAGCTCTGTCGACATAATCTTCAAGAGCACACTCCACAAGATGGAAATTAGTGACAAAGCGATAAAGAAAACGATGCAGTCCCTTACCGGTTTCAGCGGCGATTCGATGGAGACCATCGGGACCATCAAACTCCTGGTCCGAGCGGAAGGAAGCATCACCACAACAAAGTTCCAGGTGGTCGACGAGCACCCTATCTTCAACGCCATCCTGGGAACACTGTGGCTTACGGCCACTAAGGCCGCAGTTTCGATCTTTCACCAATGCGTCAAAATCCCGACGAGAAGGGGAACGGTGACCCTGAGGAGCAACCAACGAGCGGCGAGGACATGTTTTATCGTGGAGCACAAAGCCCGCAAAAGCAACGAGTTATAGCAGCTACAGCTAGGACGCGCCGAGAGACCGGACATCCCAAAAGAGCGCGCAAACGTCGATGAACAACGCTACGAGTCCATTGACGAAATAAATATCAACGCGAATAACCCAGAACGATGTGTGAGCATCGGGCACGAGCTCGACGAGGCCATCAAGGAGGAACTGGTCACTTTCCTCAAAGAAAACTCCGACTTGTTCGCCTGGACGCTCGAATCTATGACCGGGATAGACCCTAGCATCACCTGCCACGAGTTCAACGTCGACCCAACATTCAAACCAATCAGACAAAAACGTCGAAAGTTGGGCCCAGAGAAGGCGCAAGCGATGAACGATGAAATGGAAAAGTTGCTGCGCGCCGGGTCGATCATGGAAGTCAAGTACCCGGAGTGGTTAGCCAATCCGGTAGTAGTGAAGAAAAAGAACGGAAAGTGGCGAGCTGCGTCGATTTCACCGACCTTAATAAAGCGTGTCCGAAAGACAGCTATCCCTTGCCGCACATAGACCGTCTCGTCGAAGCAACAGCAGGAAACGAGCTGCTTTCTTTCATGGACGCGTTTTTTGGGTACAACCAGATAGCGATGCATCCCGACAATCGAGATAAGACGGCCTTCATAACCGATAGAGGGACGTATTGCTACCGCGTCATGCCTTTCGGGTTAAAAAATGCCGGCGCGACGTATCAAAGGCTAGTGAATCGCATGTTTGTCGATTTACTGGGAACGACAATGGAGGTCTACATCGACGATATGCTTGTCAAATCCTTGTCAAGAACGGATTACATAGCGCACCTACGCTCCTGCTTCGCCATACTAAACAAGTACGAAATGAAGCTCAACCCGACCAAATGCACATTCGGCGTCACCTCCGGCGAATTCCTTGGATACATCGTCACACAAAGAGGAATAGAGGCGAACCCGAAGAAAATAAGGGCGATGGTCGACCTGCCTTCGCCAAAGAACACGAGAGAAGTACATCGTCTTACTAGTCACGTCGCGACATTAAACAGGTTCATCTTGAGATCGACGGACAGATGTCTTCCGTTCTACCAACTGTTGCGCGGCAACAAAAGGTTCGACTGGGACGACAAGTGCGAGCAAGCATTCAAAGAGCTGAAAGAATACCTTTCCACGCCGCCCATATTAGCGAAACCCAAAGACGAAGAGACGCTCTATTTCTACATCTCAGTATCTACAACAGCGGTCAGCGGCGTCCTTGTAAGAGAAGACCGTGGTGAATAGCGACCGATATTCTACATCAGCAAAACCCTCGATGGCGCGGAAATTCGCTATCCAACCTTGGCAAAACTCGCATACGCCGTCGTCATCGCAGCGCGCAAACTTCGACCCTACTTCCAGTTGCACACTATCGTAGTCTTGACCGCCCAGCCTCTGCGCGCCATCCTGCCCAACCCGAGTCAATCAGGGCGAATGGCAAAATGGGTCGTCGAACTAAGTGAGTATGACATCGATTTCAGAGGGCGGACGAGCACGAAATCTCAGGTGTTAGCCGATTTCATCACCGAACTGCCCCCCGAGCTGATCGAAGGCGCAGAAGCCCCTCAGATTTGGACGTTGCACGTCGACGGGTCCTCTTGTTCCGGGGGATCAGGAGTGGGAATACGGCTGGAATCCCCGGAAGGCGAAGTACTTGAGCAATCCTTTCGTCTAGGCTTCAACGCGTCCAATAACAAGGCAGAGTATGAGGCGATCATAGCAGGATTCAAGTTAGCTAAAGGCGTTGGAGCGACACAGATATGAGCATTCTGCGATTCACAACTCGTCACCAGCCAGTTCTCAGGAGACTATGAGGCGAAGAGCGATAGGATGGACGCATACTTGCGCGTCGTCCAACATCTAGCAAGAAAACTGCAATATTTCGAAATCGTAAAAATCCCAAGAAGCGAGAACAAAATTGCCGATGCACTCGCAACAATAGCCTCAGCAAGCGACTCCCACCTACGTCGCACCATACCGGTAGAAGAGATAGCGAAGCCAAGCATAAACTTGGACTTCGTCCACTTTATCGACGATCAGGACATCGCGGAAGACAACATCGAATTCGGAGCCGATCACGAAGCTCCAACGATCGACTGGCGCGATGAGATCAAATATATATAGCAGATGGGATCGCGCCAGAGGATAAATGGGCAGCGCGACGACTAAAGGCTAGAGCGGCCCACTACATGTTAATGGACGGACACCTGCTTCGACGCGATTCGACGGGAATTATGCTCACTTGTCCCGGCCCCGACGAAACCGAACGATTTATCTGCAAAATGCATGACGGAGCAGGAGGTAATCACTCCAATGGGCGCGCTTTAGCACTCAAGATCAAGAAGCACTGGGCATTTCTGGCCCACTATGATCGCAGACTGCCACAAATACGCGTTAAAATGCGAACAATGTCAACATCACACACCAAATATCCATCAACCAACTGAACTTCTCTGTAGCTCGGCGTTGCCGCATCCCTTCATGCGATGGGAGATGGACATCGTCGGCCCAATGCCTTCATCACGTGGTTGCAAAAACCTCCTCGTCATGACGGATTACTTCACCAAGTGGGTCGAGGCCAAGTCATACGCCAAAATACACGACACCCAGGTGCAAAACTTCCTCTAGAAATACATAATCTGCAGGCACGGTCTCCCTTACGAGATCGTCACTGATAATGGGTCGCAATTCTGTTCACACCAATTCGAAGACTTCTGCTCAAAATGGAAGATCCACCTCAGCCACTCGACGCCCCGGTACCCACAAGGAAACGGGCAGGCCGAAGCAACCAACAAAACCATCGTCGACGGTTTGAAGAAGCGACTAGAAAAGAAAAAGGGCATGTGGGCCGATGAACTAGAAGGAGTTTTTTCGTCTCATTGAACAACACCAAGAAGGGCGACGAACCAAACCCCATTCTCCCTGGCCCACGGCGTCGAAGCTATGGTCCCTTCCAAAGTTAACATCTACAGCCTCAGAAGACTAAAGATGCCTGAGCACGACGAAGCAAACAACACAATGTTACATGATCGTCTGGACGAAGCAGAAGAAAATCGACACAAGGCCCTACTGCGCATCCAGAACTACCAATAAGCCGCGGCGCGATATTATAGCAAGCATGTCAACGTGCAGCATTTCAACGAAGGAGATCTGGTCCTTCGCCACGTGTTAGACAACACGAAAGAATACCGAGCTGGCAAACTCGACATCAGGTGGGAAGGCCCTTACCAAGTGACGAAAGTAATCAAACCAGGCGTCTACGAGCTAGCCGACCTACACGGAGTAATGCAACCGCGCTCCTGGAACGCGCACCATCTCAAACTCTACCACTACTAACTCAGGTATGGCCGCGCCTCGAACTACGGATGGCTTGATCCCTCTATAATGGGTACGTAGGCAGCCCAAGATAAGGGTCCAGCTATAACAANATCAAAATCTCAGTTTATTTCAGACTGCGCAAGCGGAAAGCCGAGCCCAGACTCGCTGAGGTAACCCTCGTAAATAAATGCGAAAAGCCGAGCCCAGACTCGTCGAGGTAACCCTCATAAAGCAAAACGAAAAAGCCGAACCCAGACTCGCCGAGGTAACCCTCGTAAAACAAAACGAAAAAGCCGAGCCCAGACTCGCCGAGAAAACATTCGCAAAAATTAAAATCTAAAGCCGAGCTAACCGCTCGCAGTGATGTTCTAGCTAAACGATCACTAAGGGAATAAGGAAAAGTATACGCAATAACACTTGTGCGCGAAAAGCCAAGGTTGAGCCTCACAAGTTCCGGAAAGTCATGATCACCTAATAAGCCGAGCCCAGACTCGCCAGATCATCGACGAACCGGAACATACGGATAAGCCGAGGCTACCGCAGCCTCGCACCAACCAAAATACCAAGACTAAAGCAGCCGCGCATTAGCTCTAAAACGAACAAAAGATGCTATGAAACAAAACAAGGTAACAGCACAAAGGCGAAAGTACGCATAAGATTGATCAACAAATTCTTTACAAACCGCAAGTGCGGTGAAGCTAACAGAACAACGTAAAGAGAAAAACAAAAAAAAACAGCAAGGGCAAAAGATGAAAAATCCCTAAACCGCATCGTCCTCCGCACCTTCATCTTTGGCCGCATCATCAATGGCCGTATCCTCATTTGCCCCAGCAGGCTGAATCGACGAACCCTGATCATCAGTCGTCCGAACCACGACTTCCAGCGGTCTTATCGTGCATACAAGATCTTCTGCTACGAGCTCGCACACCGCAACAAAGTCTCGGGCCATCTTCTTTTCTTTTAGCTGATCAGCAAGAGATTCTCGAAGGATATCGGGGACAACGCCGCCGAAGCTAACCACCATGCCAAAAAGGTCATCAGCCTTCTCATAATAGGCAATGGCCACGTCGAGCGGTTTCGCTTCGCGCATCCCGTCCAAATATTTCTGAACCTTTTCCAACTGAGCCTCAACGTACGCGACCCAGTTTCCCTCAGCCTTCACAAGAGCCTCCTTGACCATATATTCATGCTTTCTGATCACGCGCGACCTCTCCTTGTTCGCATCATCAAATCGAGTGGCGAGCACTTTGTTTTCCTCCATAAGTCTCTTCACCTAGCACTCTAGACCTTCATTGCGCACCGCGAAGCCATCCCTCTCGACCTTTACAGCTTCGCATTCCTACTCGGCGGCTTTCATCAACGCGTTAGCACGCTCGGCCATCGCCAGCGCGTCATTGGCCTGTTGCTTGTGTGTCTTACCCACCTCGATCAATCCCTTCGACGCATCCTTTTCAACACGGTACAGCCGGATATACTTATCTGCGCTCTCACGATTGGCAATAGCAGCCTCACGGGCAACCCTTATCTTCGCCCTGAACCATCTAAACATATGGTTCGCCATCTGCCCAGTCTGCGCAAACAAATCCAAGTTAGCAGCGCTCGTCAGACTGAAGGAATTATAAAAAATACTCACCCGGATATAAGACGCAAAAAACTCGTTGAAAATCTCGTTGGAACGATCCTGCGTCGCCGACGGATCGGGAGTAGCACTAGAGATCAACTTCCCTACAAGCTCCCCACAAGCGACAGGATCCTGATGCAGTTTGAGCGCGTCGTCGTAGTGGAAGCTGAAAGGAAACCAGCCATCATCCTCTACAGACTGCGACCTATCTTGATATGAAGCGGCGTCGCCACCTGCTTCGAAGCTAGGCTCCCCAAGCTCGTCTCTTCCCCCTTTACTGTCGCGCGCCTCGACCCGAACAGACGAACACTCTTGAGAATGAGGATCGTCGATGATGTCCTTGTTATTTGCAGCAAGAATAAGTTCGGTATTCGCAGCGGGAGGAGTTTCGATCAGGACCATGGTCAAGGGAGGAGCGTCGGTTGGCTCTTTAATTGTCAGCGTGGCATTAAAGGCCCTTTTCTGCGCCTTAAACTCTTCGGCAGCAGTCCTTTTCCTCTTCGGCGAAGATTGAACAACCTTCTTCCCGGCAGCCTTCTCAGATCGAACGGCCGCAGCAGCCGCTTCGGCAGTATCCTCCTCCACTGTCTCGTCTGCGACCTTCTCGACTACGCTCTCGGCTTCCTTGGCAGACTCAGGAACCACCACGGTTCCCAGCATTTTAGCCGCGGCTTCAGCTTGCTTCCTCAATGCCGCAGCCCTCAACTCCTCAACAAAAGATGCAACCATTGGTCTAGACTTGACCACTAGACAACGATCCCAATCGACTGCAAAACACAAAGTAAGCGACTCGAAAACGAATTAAGTAAGAAATCCAGACGAGCACAACGGTACTACGCACCTTTAGCAAAAACAGGCCGACGTTGACAGATATCCTTGCGAGTAATGTCCTGCCACAGAGTCAGCCTAAATTATGGATCTTCTTGATGTTGTCAAAGAAACCCGGAGAATATTTCTTAATAGGCAAATGACGATCTGCAATCAAAAGACGAGCGTGTTAGTGCGAACAAAGGAAAATGCGAAGATAACGTTAATCTCTACCAACGCGCATATTCCATCTCATGGAATAGTTGTAGGCACAAGGCGGTACAGACGCGTCATTGACCTTCACGAAGAACCACCGATGCTGCCAATCCCAAATCTTCCTTGGTACCCCGCCGACGCACTTGTATTTGTTCTTCCACGACACATAAAACATACCCGTCGGGAAGCGAACTTTATCCATTGTTGTCGTACCAGCGGAAAACTTCGCCGCGTCAGTGAAGAACGCAGTACAAACTTCGACCCCGACCTCGGCCGCTAAAAACAGCATTCCCACCAAGGTGCGAATAGACGAAACCGTGTGTTGTGAGATACTCATGCGACGTTTCGCACAATATGAGACGAAACCTTCGGTATTGGGAACCACAGCCGCGTGCAAGCGACATAATCTTCGAAAACAGCGAAGTAGCCTTGCGGAGGGTCCCATGGTCGCTCCCTCGGGCCCGGAACTCGGAAGACGAGATTAGGATCAGTGAAGCTGCACTTGATCGACATCTTTCGAAAATGCGCCTTCGTCATGATCGAAGGCTTGACGCTGGTCATTTTGTCGATGTCCGGCGGAGGAGCAGACAAACCTTCTCCGTCCGAACGAGGAACAAACGACTCGAACGTTGGCATCATCACACCAAGCATGGCGTCACTATTCGAAGGAATCCTCTCTTTCGGTATAGGCGCCTTCGCAGCGGCACGCCTCTTCGTGAGCACTTTATTTCTCACAGTCAGAGAGACCATGTCCATCGGGTCGTCCTGGGCGGCATTGCCGCGCGACTCCTTCCTCGTCGATAGCAGAATCGCGTCCATGTGATCAATTGGAGAACTCGTCTTGCTCGTTGCCGCTACTATCTGTTCAGTCATATCATTCACCGGCTTCGCGACCCCACCAGACGAGGTACTCGTTGTAGGATTCGTTGGACGCACCGACTCGCCCGCGGAAGACTCGAAGACGCACCCTCAGATGCACTAGTACTACTGCTGACGCTTAAATCCATACGATCGCAGCCCATCGTGCCGAATAAAGTATTAAGAAAATCTAGAGAGAGAAAGTAGAGAGAATGGGGAGCAAAATTATACCTTAAATCAAGAATTGCGAAGTGAAGACGATGAGGAAACGAGGGGGTATATATAGGAAGACGACCGGAAGACGAAGCGTCCCGGTCAAGATTGACCAGGAGACGAAGCGACATGCAAACGCGTTACCGGCAGTTGAACCGACTAAGACGCAAACAACCGGCAAAAGAAAATTCTTCGAGAAGCCAACCAGCCTCGATTTCAGCGCCAACCGTTAGAAGCACCAACCCGTCCGAATGCGCCAACCAAAGAAAACAACAAAGCAAGTGGGAAGGGCGACCTGTCGAGATTGAGCCCGACTATCAGATCGCGTCCGCCGAACCAAACCGATGTCGGTTTCGCCGAACTTGGGGGGGGGGACTTATTGTAGGGTATGCGTCGGTACTATCGACGCGCCTATTAATAGATTGTAATTCTCCTTTATCAAATACGAACCCAAATCTTCGGATCGACGATCCTAGATCCAACATCAAACACAAAACTACAAGAGGAAGTAAAAGCTGAAAATGATGATGAGAATGATGCATCCTCTCCTTGAAATATTTCATTAAACAAATCTTGTAGTTGTTCAAAATTCTCTACTCTACATTACTATTCTCCTGCCAACCAAAAAATTACATACATCTCATGTATCAAGTGTCAATTAGTCTAACAAATAAAGAACTTGATAAGAAATCAACCTACAATATGCTTGTATTGATGCATCATGGTCACCATTTCGTTCAATAAATCTCCCATTCCCTGCTTTCAATACAAACCACTAAATTTGATTTTTTAGATTCAATCATACAAAAAGAAAAAGTTAACAAGCCATTGTTGACATCCAGGAATTGCAATTGATAAAAAAAAGCTCCTTATAAGAATTCAATACAATGGATCAAGAACCACACACACAAACTTGAAACATGCATACCTCTCGAATCCCCAAATTGATTTCCTCTTCGCCTGAGCCACTCACCTTTTCAAGCCCAAATCCTTATGCCACTCGCCTTCTCGCCATCTCGCTGGAGCACGATTCAATCGATGAGCATTGCAGGATTTAGTCGCCTTTTGCGAGAGAGATAGGAAAAGATTTTTTTTATATTTTTAAAAGACAGCCAATCCTCTCGTTATATATAAGGGGTTCTGGAGGGGATCCGGAACTACTTGTTATAGAACCGATTCTAACCTATAATTTTTTTAATTAATTTTGGGATTTTTGGTTTTAGATACCCACTTGATATATCCATTACAATCACTAATAGAGGTGGTCTGACATTTTTCTGCTCTCACTGAACCTAAGTAACATTTGCATTGAATAATTAATGTTTATACATATATGAATTTTCTCATATGTATATATATACCTTTTTGTTGGATATCCATGCGGAATTTGGGCCAAAGCCGTAATCTCTCCTATGCTCGAGATCAACCATTGCTAATACGTTTTAAGGTGTAAAACATCTTTTATGTCGTGAGTCGAACCCAGAAACATAAAATTACCAACATCTGCACTTAATTGACTTGGTCAATTCATCGATGGTCTTGGAAGAAATTTTAAACGTTAAACTCTGCTTTCACAATGAGGAGAAACAATCCATACGAAAATTTAGTCGCCAAACGAGCTAATTATCAACACATTCTTCAATTTATACGAGTCAATCTAGTCTCGTGTTGGGAACTAAGAGCATGTACAATGGTGGTGCTTAGTGTATTTTTAAGAGTTGCTTAAGTATTTAAATGTGTATTAAGTTAATAAAATAAATACAAAGGGTATTAAGGAAAATATCGATCCTTAGTGGAGCATTCTTAGCATCGATCCTTAGCTGCCACGTGTTGGCATTAGGTTGGGTGATTTAAATTTTTTTTGTCAACGGTTGAATATTTTTTTTCTTAGATTCATGGTTTTTTATAGGACTGTGAAAAAAACTGAACCAAGTTTTCCGAACTGAATCGAAGATTTCACGAATCGAACCGAGCTATGTAGAGAAAAATGATCAACCCTTAAAGATTTTCAATTTTGGTTCTCTGTTCTGTCCGTTTGATAACCGATCGGTTTATTTTTTATTTTATTTTTTGAAAAAACCCAAAAACCGATAATAACCAAAAAACCAAAAATAACCGAAAAATAATTGAAAATTAACCGAATAAACTGAACTTAAAAAAACCAAACCTAAAAAACCAAAAACCGATCTTTCGAGTATTTGGTTCGATTATGATTCTTTGGATCCTAAATTCTAATACCCAATTGATACTTTTAATATTCGGTTCGGTTCTAGGTCGATTTTTGTCGGATCCGGGTCGGTTTGGTCCCATGTTAAAGGAACCGGAAAATACCTAAAATTTTTGGTTCTAAGTCGATTTCGGGTATTTCAAACCCCAAATACCAAAAAATGGTCCTATGTCGGTCAATTTTCTTACTTATATGCATTTTATGTTTGTTTCAACTTTAATTAATTGTAATATTCAAAATATAATGTTTTTTTTTAAAAAAATAAGAATCCTTAGGAATTCTACCATTGGAGGACACATTTTGATAAATATGATTAGAATTTTTTAATCTATTAAAATATTATTAAAAATTGTTTAGCATCCCATTAAAAACTTAATGGTTGGAGGTGCTTTAAGATGCTATTGTTTGGTGAGACGAACATAAGACCACGTTAACCTTAACCCAGACTCGTGCCATAATGAAAAAATAAAGAAACATAGGCATGGGGCATCATGTTGGAGAAAAAAGATAGTTATGTTAATTCTAAGACATGAAATATCAGATGAAAAAATATATTAAATTTAAGTAAATATCAAAATAATATATTATATTTGAATATGCAATAGTTATTTGGATTGTTTATCATATATTCAGAAAGAAATTTTAAATATACTATTCTATTTTCAGTAGCATATGAAGAAAGAAGTTTTTAAAACTAAAGCTGATAAAATCGTAACTTCGAGATTGAATGAGATTGAATGAGATAGAGTGATTTGACTATCTTATCCATTGAAAGAAAATTGTTGAGAAATATTGATTTTGAAAGTTTAGTATATATATATATATATATGTTTAGAACTATAATTCAGTTTACGTTTTTTTCTATGTGACTGATTTTATTACTGTAGACATAAAAATGAATTGATGCATTTTTTAAAAAATTGCTTATGAAGTGTTTTTTTCTTGTCATGGCTGTGCCTTAACCCATAACATTGCTAAACTTAACCTAGTCGGTAATCAACCTGTCCAACGTTGGTTCTAATCACCCGTTACGCATCCCTCATCATTCCAAAATAAAGGAACCACCTTCACTTACCCCATAATAAATATAATATATTTGATTAGTTATATATTACTCACACTATATCGTTGACAAGACACAAAAGATCTTGAAGGAAGTGGAACAGAAAAGGAAGCGGACTGCAAGAATTATTAATCCTTTTTTTTTCTTGCATATATGCTAAGAAATACTCTCTCTGTATCATCTAATCTAATGTTTAAGATTTTTGTACACTGATTAATAAAACACAAAACATCATGTAATAATCAGAAGGATTAGTTTTATACCAAAATTTAATCAAACCAGATGGTCCGATCATTAGAGTAGTATTCGACTTGTAAGCTCGAGCCTTAATACAAGATTACTACGTATTCACTACCAAAAATTTTAAGAAAAATCATATATGGTCATTTCAATTAGTCCATACCAGCTAAGTTGATAACAACGCCTATAGATATTTATTCCGAGAAACGTGGACATTTTTCGAATGGAATACTTTACAACATTGCGAAAAATGATTGATTGGTTGTAGCATTATGTTGGAATGTGGAATGATATATCATGTGCTAATTTGAAGATGATTTTGTTGGGGTAACTTTAGAAAGAGCTTATTAAAGTTCGAATCATAAGTAGAGTGCTTTTAAGAATCATTCAGCATTTACCCCCTCAATCCGTTTGACCATAACTAGTTCGGACATATCCATATCACAGAAAAAGGACTAAGGCTGCTACAACTTAATAAATAAAGATGAAACACAACCCTTTTTGTTCAACAGAAACACAACATATGTCATTATATATAATTAGTGACATTAAAAAAGAGAAATTGGGTTTAATTAAGGATTATGAGATGATTCTTAATCACCAAAAAACTAGTGTTCATATATATAGTTCATTTAAGATTTTTTCCAAGTTTTTTTAATTTTTAACTGGGGATTTGAGTTTTATAACCTAATTGCGGATTGACAATGTTTGTACTCGTTGTGATGACTCGGAGGAAACAATCAGCCATGCATTCTTTTCTTGCCCTCCGAAATTCCAAACGTGGGCTCTCTCATCAATTCGGATCCTATCATGCGTCTATCCGACGTCTAATTTACTAGAGAACGTTGAGTACCTCTATTCCCAAAATTTATCTCATGGTGATCTTGCAGTCAAAGATGAGTATTTATGAATTCTCTGGTATATTTGGAAGGCACAAAATGCTAAAATATTCAACGAGAGAATTTGAGAACCACCTGATATTCTATCTTTGGCTTCAAAAAGGCCTTAGATTGGATTTACTTGCACAACAACATCAATCTACCCCAGGCCATAAACATGGGAGGTGGACAACAATGCTCCAATACGATATTCCTACTGGGATCAACACATGTTTCGTTGATGACTCATGGAAACATGATGGCCCTATTTGTGGATTAGGGTAGATTCTTAACAGTCCATCAGGTAAAAATGTTGTAATGGGATCTAGGGGTGTGTTTCGAGGACTTTCTGCACTTCATGTAGAAATTTTAAGCTTATTATGAGCTATGCAGAGCTTGCTTAAGAAGAATTACCAATGTGGTTATTTTTTCACCGATTCCCAAGACTTAGTCGCCATGCTCTCGAGTCCTTCAGACTAGACGACTTTTGTTTAAGAGTTAATAGATGTGAATAACTATAGAAAGACGTTACCTGGAGGTGAAGATCAGTTACTGCTCGCGACTATCAAATGGTCATGCAGATTTTCTTGCTCATGCAGTAAGACAACGCAACCGTTGCTTTATCTTTGTTCTCTCTGGTTTACCGTCGTGGATGACCAAAGACACTTATGTTGTTTTTTTAAAGTTTAATAGTATTTCATGTAGTTGGTGACAAAAAAAACCTAATATGATACATATTGGCTTTTGAACATAATTATCAACAAACAAAAATGTTTTTGAATATAAAATTATCAAAAGAAATAGAATATAATTTTTGGGTATTCTCAAACATACCACAAGATTAGGTATATACAAAAATACCACATTTTTTTCTAAAAATACTACAAAAATATATTTTTTACAAAAAATCACAAATTTAAAATAGTTTAAAACTTCAAATTTAAACCCTGAGCCTCCAAAACCAAACTCACCCCCTTCAAAACTAAACTCTAAATTTTAATTAGTAAACTTAAACCCAATTTTTTTTTCTGAACCCTTAAATTCAATTTTTATTTTTGTGGTGTTTTTAGAAAAGAATAATTTAATGGTATTTTGGAACTATTAGGAATGTATGATATTTTTGAAATTTGAACATCTTTTTTAGTGGTATTTCAAGGAATTCTTCTATAATTTAACATATGATACTATTATCTTCAAACAATTTAACAAAATAAAATTAAAAAAATGAGAAACAAACAAAAAAATTAACGTGAAGTGTAAACGTATCTGATCGTTTTAATTATGTAAATTGTTTCAAAAAAATATTTATTAGAAAAAAAACAGTAGGGGTGAAACTATTATCCAAGATCTAAAGTTTAGTATTGGATTATCTTCGACCCGATCAAAATATCCGAAGACTAGAAAAACGTTGATCTGAAAATATAGTAAATATCAACTATAACACTCCAACTCATAACAAAGGTTCGAACTACATTGCCTATATCCAATTTTTATCCAATATTGTATCCGATATGCATAAGTTTAATTTTCATGAACAATAAAAAATCATTCTAGATGACTATTTCGGAGGAAGAATGAACATCAAACACGTATCAATTTCAAAATAAAAGATGGTTTATCAAAATTGATTGAAAAGATAAATAGGAGAGGTTTAGGGGTCAGGCGAGCAGTAAGCATTATGACCACAATCGCACAAATATATAGCTGCACGCGCACCCACCAATCTTCTCTTCCATCACTCCCACTCCCACACATTCTTATTTATTAATCAATCACTAATTAATTTGTTTACAACTTTATAAAATTAAAAGGAGCATATTCCACCTATATCTTTGTAACACAGCCAATAGAATTTGAATTTCATAAGATTATAGATATTACTTTTCACCACTTGTTTCAATTAGTTACGTAACATGGAACCATACACATAGTGGATCACTCCAAGCGTGCCTATCTCATCTTCATGACACTTTTAACTTAGACTAATTAATTCACTGATATTAGTCAACTAAAATAATTCGTCAATAAGTTTATAGTATTATTTAATACTGGTATTTACGATCAAACACCAACTAGTTTGTAAGCAAAACCCAATTATTTTAAGAAAGCAATTAACCACTTACATAAAGTTACACTACCCCTAAATATACATTGATGATGAATATCAAAATCTCTAACAAAATTGTTGATACCAGATTTAACATTCCGTTCAAAGATCCGAACCGAATATATAACCTAATATAAAATGTCTTCTGGATATAACGACGCCATGTTGGGCTTCATTAGGATAAGGCGAACTCGGCATCATGGGCCGGAAGCAAGAAGAAACCGTCTGCAGAATGCGCCGCATCAACCCATTGTTGTGCTCTTGTGAATCTATAATCCACTCCATCTTCTCCTCATGAGTCATGTCAACCCGGCGCGATGGAAGAATGTATGCATCGTAATCCTCGAAAGTTGCAGGATCGAGACTGGGAACTCTGGTTCACCGCTGGTTGAGGCGTCTACGGCCTGAAGGTCTTGGGGTAGTGGGAGCAGCAGTTGGGGCGTTGCGCAAGTGGTGAGGACTCGGTAGAAAACGCACGTTGGCCAAAGACGTAATGCTGGTCAACTCAATCTTCGGAAGTCCGATCTCACATATTTGACCCTCCATGTTCTTAAAAAGATAGTTGCGATACCATGAAAACCATTTTGTGTTCACGATATACTGCTTGTCCACTCGGGTTTTATTTGGACCGAGAGGGAAATGCTCAAGTGGAATGCCGACAGCGCGTAAAACCGGGGTAACTAGAATACCCGTCATCTTCGTCCTCTTGGGATTCTTCTATTCTCCAAACTTCCTCTCATCTAAAACCTGAGCAAACAACCAACCTATGGGCATTATGAGTATGGCGATCATGGTCTGTCTCATACGTGGTCAAGGTGAAACAACTAAGAGCATAATAGAGAAGCTCTAGCTCTTGGTTGCAAGTAAAACCAGAATCTTTTTTCCATAGAAGAGGTTGCTAAGGATCTTGAATGTTAGTCGGATACCGGGATTGTGGATCAATATCAGTTTGGTGTTCTTCAAAACAAAGTGGCCTCATGCTATTACCCCCCAAAGATCATGATAAGAGTCAAACTTGGGAAGCTCAGAGAGATATCCAATGGCTCGTAAACCAAAGATGGGACCAAACTAGACCATATGGATCTTGTAAAGCTTCCCTAGACAAAATAATTGTACCTCTATCTCAGAAAGATGCATCGCTAACGGTACGGAAAGATGCCAAGAATTAACGAGCTAGATCCTTGTAAAGCGGGTATGTCTAAAAATGGAATTCACTGAGACCCATAGCGGCAAACAACATTTGCACGTCTTCATCAACTCCAAGATCCCACAAAACTGAAAGGTCGGCAAAACGAGTAGGCTCAAATATAGTCTTGAGCAAGCTGTTGTAGAACATACCATCAAAACTATCCCATTTATCAGTTATCTTCAGAGCAGTCCAAGTCTTATGATTTCGCAACTCGGTAATGGTAAAGTCAAGAGTGTTGTTTTGGAAAGGTGTCCCAGCTGGTCTCGGCCAAGGAGTTTTCATAAGATTTGGATCAATGAGTTGTTCGCTTCCTGATGCAACACCTTTTTGTTTCTCAACAGCAGTATGTTTCTTTGTCTTCTTGGCGGCAGGAGGTTTGGTGGATTTAGAGCGTGTCGTTGTCGGTTCCTACTGCTTATGAGCTCGCGATCGAGTGGTGTTGGAAACCAACGGTTGGTAGTCATTGTTGTCCGACATGGTCCTGAAATGAAAATATTCAAACGAGAAATTATTTTCAGAACAATCCAACACACATCAAGCAATGGTTTATTAATAAGCAAGCAATGCTAAGAAAAATTTAATAAAAATTATTGACATAGAAACCAAGAACATTTCATGAACAAGCAATACTAATAGAAGATTAGCAAGAATCATGCGGTATAGATAAGTCAAGACATAAAGAAGAAATAAGCAATGATCGAGCATGACTAGTTACAACTAGCAGGAATCAAGATATTTTAATGATGAACCAACCGAAACATGGATCGAATATCAAATCTAAGAAAGTTATCAAAATACATGGTCAATGGTGAGCAATGATTTAAAGAAATACTAACCTAAATTAGTAAGAAATCAAGTATAAGAACCATCAAAAAGACCAAAATTAAAATGACAACAACTTAGAAAATGAAATTGTGAGTCAAGGATTCCAAAACATCATTATGGAGCACAATATTAAGTTTCAAACCACTATTATAGTTCATTCATGCACAATCAACCTTTCAAATTCATATTTCTACTAAGAACATAAATATCAAAATCAAAATCAAACAATCGCAACCTAACTCTATCAAATCATCATGCATAGGTCAATTAAGTGTGAAAGAGAGTACAGAGGATTCCTAGATAGAAATTCCAACAACCCAAATCAATCAAATCTAATTTACCCAAAGGTGCCCTAATTTTCGGACCAAAAAGGGGTGAAATCGAGTTCATACCTTGATGAAAAAAGATGAGGTGTATAGAAACGGAAAGGGCTTGAAAAACCAAGTGGATTATAGTAAAACAAAACACGTGAAAATTAATTGAGATTTGAGGAAGATGAAAGTTGGGAGAGTTGAGAGATTTTTGGTTGTTTAGAGTTGTGGAGAAGAAAACAATGGTGATTCTCCAAGAAATCGCGTATAAATAAGGGGGAAAAGGGATGAGCCAGTTTATTTTAAATGAAAATCGGTTTAAATTCCAAAAAACCCGGTTAAAATCAAGACATAATTGGTTTACCAGAATGAGTACCCAATCGATCAGAGTGATGCCCGATCGAGCGCTTGTTACGTATTTTCCAGGGAGGATTGCCCGATCGGGCGCATTGATGCTCGATCATGCAGTCAGCTCGAAGTGAAAATTTTCCCAAAATCAGCCCGACCGATCTCCATAATGCCCGATCGTTCCAGAAGTCTGATTTTCCAGGGAGAACTGCCCGATCGTGCGCCTGGTTGCCCGATCATGTCGTTTTCCAGGACCAAACTAGTAATATTAGCGCCTGATCGATCTCTTTTTCGCTCGATCGATCTCTAGTTCATCCGAATTTTAGTGCTTTCCTAAAATTCCTAAATCACACATAACTCAAAACCAAAAATTAGTAGGTTAGTAAATAAGATAAAACTGACTCTAAAATCTAATAAATAGCTAACTAAAACACCAAAATAGTAGGTTGCCTCCCACTCAGCGGTTTTTCAACATCTATAGCTTGACGATATTTACCTCTAATTGGAGGTAGGATCAACAAGAGGTATTTCAGTTACCTTTGTAAGCTCTGAAGTAGCTAAAGGCTTTAGCCTTTGACCGTTCACAACAAACTCATTGCCTTGGCGATCAAACAGAAAAACTGCACCATACAATCTCACTTCTTTGATGATGAATGGTCCAAACCACCTAGATTTCAACTTACCAGGGAAAAACTTCAGGAGAGAATTGTATAGCAACACCTGATCATCTGGTTGAAAATCGTGGGGGATGATCTTCTTTTCATGTGAAACTTTGGTCCTTTTCTTGTAAGTTTTGGAGTTCTCATAAGTGATATGGCAGAAATCTTCTAACTCATGACGTTGTGTGAAATGCCTTTCGGCTGTGATTTTCATGTCAAAGTTCAGCAACTTGATAGCCAAAGCATCTTTGTGCTCCAATTCTACATGCAAGTGACAAGCTTTACCATACACAAGATTAAATGAAGTAGTACCTAAAAGGGTTTTGAATGCAGTTATGTAAACCCAAAGAGCTTCATCAAGCTTCAAAGACCAATCCGTTCTAGATCAATTCACCATTTTTTGCAAGATGGCTTTGATTTCCTTGTTATAAACCTCCACATGTCCACTAGTCTGGGGATGATATGGTGTAGCCACTTTGACTCCATGTTTCCAGAGCAAATTGTCAAAAACTCTGTTGATGAAATGAGAACCTTCATCACTGATGACTATTCTAGGTACTTCAAATCTGGTAAAAATCACACATTTAAACATTTTTAGCACAATCTTAAAATCATTAGTGGGGCTAGCAATTGCTTCAACCCACTAAGAAACATAATCAATAGCAACAAGGATATGGAGATTCTTATGAGACATAGGGAAAAAACCCATGAAGTCAATTCCCCACACATCAAAACATCCACTTCTAAGATGAAATTCTGAGGCATCTCATTTCGTTTTGAGATGTTTCCCTGTCTTTGGCATGAATTACATCAAGAGATGAAGACATCAACATCTTTGAACATTGTAGGCCACCAGAAACCTGCTTAAAGCACCTTAGAAACAATCTAGAATATAGCGAAGTGACCAGCATAATCAGAACCATAACAATGTTATAAGATATTCGGAATCTTCTCCTCATGCAGACATCTCCGGAACATTCCATCTGAACAAAGCTTGTAAGGATATGGTTTATATCAGTAATAATGTCTGACATCCCTTAAGAACTTCTTCTTCCGGTAACCTGTAAAATCTTGTGGTTCAACGTCAGCAGCCAAATAATTAGCAAAATCATGAAAACAAGGAGTAATTGCTGCAGATTTATTAAGTTTAGGGATATAATGATTCTTATCCACTCTAGTGCTAATGGCATAGATATGCTCTTCAAGTGAACTATCATTAGTGGGAACATCATCCTCCACTCTAAGTCTGGAAAGGTGATCTGCAACTTCATTCTCTATTCCTCTTTTGTCTTTGATCTCCAAATTGAAATCATGTAAAAGCAAAATTTAACGCAGTAATCTGGGTTTAGCATCCTTTTTATTTAGGAGATACATCAAAGCCGCATGATCGGTGTGGACTACTACTCTGGATCCTACTAGATAGGATATGAACTTCTAAAATGCAAAGACAATGGCTAGTAACTCCTTCTTAGTTATGGCATAATTGCATTGATCTCCATCTAGCGTTCTTGAGGCATAATAGATGACATATAGTTTCTTATCCTTTCGTTGTCCAAGAACAGCTCCTACTGCATAATCGCTGGCATCACACATAACATCAAAAGGCAAATCCCAGTCTGGTGGTTAAACTATCAGAGCACTCACTAGAGCTCCCTTAATTGTGAGAAAGGAGCTTTGGCATTCATCGTCCGATTAAAATTTGACTTCCTTGCACAATAACTTTGTAAGAGGCCTAGCGATTTTTGAGAAGTCTTGAATGAATCTTCTGTGAAACCTGCGTGACCTAAGAAACTATGAACGTATTTTATAGACTTGGGTGCCTGCAAGTTAGTCATAACCTCTATCTTAGCGCTATCAACTTCAATACCTTTCTCAGAGATCTTGTGTCCTAACACAATCCCACTTGTCACCATAAAGTAACATTTCTCCCAATTGAGTACCAAGTGTTTCTCTTCACATCTCTGAAGGACCCTGCACAAATTAGCAAAACAACATCAAAGATCCATAGACAGAAAAATCGTCCATGAATACTTCCATGATGTTTCAATTAGATCAGTGAAAATAGACATCATGCATCTCTGAAAATTCGTTGGGGGCATTGCACAATCTAAAGGGAACTTTGCGATATGCATAATACCAAATGGACACGTGAATGTCGTCTTCTCTAGAACTCTAATAGGGTACTTCATAGGATGATCAACAAGAACCAATGAAATCTTTTGTACCCTTAATGTCAGTTATCCCGAATCGCTTAGCCACAGAGAAAGGCATGAGATTCACTCTAGAGCCCAAATCGTAGAGAGATATAGCAAAAGTGATATCTCCAATCTCGACTGATAGAAAAAAACTGTCGGGATCTCCAAGCTTCTTTGTCATTCAATTTTGTAGAATAGAGTTGCATTCCTCTATAATCATCATTGCTCCTTCTTCTAATGTAAGTTTTCTTGTAACCATGTTCTTGACATACTTTTTCAGGAAAAGAATCATTTGACATGCATCAGAGAATGGGAGTCTCACACTCAATTCCTTGATCGTCTCTTTGTACTTTGCATCTTCTAAGTCTACTCTGGAAGTTTTGGGTTTCACTGGGTAAGGTACCTTGGGTTTGTAGACTTTAGGAGGAATATGGTCTGTTTCATATGAGGGATCGATCAATCTCTTTTTTATTTTTGAATCCAGTAATGTACGCTCGATTGGGCAAGGAGTGCCCGATCGAGCACTTTGTTCAGAACTTTCCTCGACAAAAAGGATCTATCGGGCATCAAAAAGTGCCCGATCAATCAATTTACCCTGGAATTTTTTTCAACTGACTGCTCTATCGGGCAAGGAGTGCCCGATTGATCTCCTCTTCCGAGACCTATTTGCTTGATCGTGCATGGAATGCTCGATCGTTCAAGTGCCTCTGAATCTTTTTCAAACTTCTCAAAATCTGTATCATGCTCAAATTTATCCAAATCTTCAACCAATCCTTCCACTAAGTGATCTTTTCCATTGTTATTGGGTAGAGATTTACCACTTCTCAGTATTATAGCATTCACATACTCCCGTTTCTTTGGATTTGCATCTAATTTCCCAAGAAGAAACCAATCGGTCTTTTACCGCTTTAGGAGTTTGAGCAACTTGAGTATCAAGATGTTTTAAATGTGTAAAGAGTGCTTCAAGTTTCTGATTTAAATCCTGAACTTCTCTTTGGGACTATTGCTGTCCTTGTAAAAGCTATTTAAAAATCATCTCAATCAAATTTCCTTGAGGAGCTTGTGTTGGAGGTGCTCGTTGAAAGACAAGCTGAGAGGGTTGTTGATAACCGCCTGAATTAGAGTTCTACACATAGTTCCTGTTCTGATTTCTTTGGAAACCGCCACCTCCTTGGTTTTGAACAAACTGCTTACCCTAGTTGGGCATAAAAGGTTTTTGTTGGGTTGGGTAAACCTGATCCTGAGGGTTTTCCACATTATTACTCCTTCAAGAGAGATTGGGGTGAGTCTTGTTAAAACCTGAATCATATCCCTAATTGTACACCCTTTGACCTTGGCTATTGATATAGCTCACTTCTTCTTCAACAACATATGTATCTAAGGAAAGCAAGCAGCTTTTGAGTCATCAGTAAAACTCACATGTTTCTGGTTCTTGTTCTTTAGGAGTCGAGTAAGCATTCCTATCATCTCTGAAACTTGTCCCTTTACTTCTGAAAGTTCAGAGTTGTCAGATATAGTTCTCTTAGTTCTTCTATTAAAGTCTGGACAGTGATTGATGCTGCTAATTGCTAAGTTCTCTATCAAACGATAGGCATCTGGGACAACGTTAGTCATAAATTCACCATCACTCGCTGTATCTAAGGATAGTTGGTATTTTCTGTCAACTCCCTTGTAGAAAGTGTTGAGGAGACTTACATCTGAGAAACCATGATGTGGTCAGTCACAAAGATGCTCCTTAAATCGTTCCCAAGCTTCATAGAATGATTCTACTAGACTTTGCATAAATCCTGAGATCTTGTTCCTTAATGTGGTTGTCCTAATAGTGGTGAAGAAGTGATTGAGAAACTTGGCTTTGCAGTCATCCCAAGTTACAATAGAACCAGCGGGTAGAGATTTCAACCAGCAAAGTGCTCTCTCAGCTAGAAAATGATGGAACATGCTGTAGTGCATAAAATCGCGTGATACCCCATTAAGATTGGTAGTACTACATATGTCCTCAAAGTTGTCAATGTGATTCATGGGTTGCTCAGTTGGTAAACGACTAACATGGTTGTTACGGATCATCTGAACAAGCTGAATAGGAAATTGGTACTCCATTCGTTGAGGTTGGATAGGATTCCTATTAGCGAAGAATGCTTCAAGATTGTTGAATGAACCAACTAGAAGATGGTTATGAGGGTGGCGTTGATTATAAACTCTGTCCGGATCGCCATACAAGATAAAGTTTATTGCATCTATATTCTGAGAAACTTGGTTCACCGGTGGTATTTGGTTATCATCAGCTCTTGGTTGGCCTTGTGGCACTTGATTATCGTCAGCTCCCTCTTCCATCTGATGGAGAATCAATTGATTGAGTCCAGGAGGAGGTGGATGGATTTGACCTTCGGGAGCGACCGGATTGTTGAGATTAACGTTATCACCCATCGAGTTTGATGAGCTTGCATCTTTCTTAGCTTTCTGGGTTGAGTGTTCTAACTTTGCGAGTTCTGTGTTACTAAGGCTGAGCAATTCATAGGATTTGTCGGATTTTCTGAGCATGCACCCAAAAAACAAAAACAAGAAGAAAGAACGAGATGAGTTTTGAAAAATAAAATCTTAGACTAGATTCTAAATAAAACTTAAAAGGCACTATTGGTCCCCGACAACGACGCCAAAATTCTGATAAGCTTAGAATTTAATCCTAAAACTATAATGCAGAGACAGATCAATGTAGCACAGTAAATGGTTGAATCCACAAAGACCAGACAGCACGACTCTCAGTTTAATCTCAAATCAAGCTAAAACAGAATAATAGATTGTTTGTGTCAGAATCAAAACATTAATTAAATAAAATAGTTGTAAACGATAAGCTAAAAACGTCAGACATTAGGGAAATCCATAGGTATTCAGGTTTAGAAGCCAAAGTGAACATACAAGATTTTTTGTAAATAGTTCTCAACATGAAAGACATAAATAAAATTATCTCCTCTCGAAGTATTAAACCCTATGCTCGAATAATTCGATCATGCATTAATGTTCAGATTGACTTGTTCATAAGCATTTAAGACAATACTCTCGCAAGAAAAAAACTTATTCATCTAGATTAGGTCAGGATTCTAAATTAAATATCTTTGTATTTATTAACCTATTATCATGAACTAGATAATCAATTTAATTCAGGCATTAAGAACAAATCTAGACTAAGAACCGAACAAATTCAATCATATATGATTAACCCTAACATTCAAACCTGGTTTTTCTAGGAAACCCTATAACCTAACTAGTGAACTACTCAGACAATGCAAAGCAAGAACAAAACAATATCAAAGAAGAACACATCATAAAATAAGTATAGATATATAACAAGGGTTCATAAATTCTTCTCCAAATACAAGGTTCATGAATCTCTTCTCCAAATACAAGGTTCATGAATCTCTTCTCCCTCAGTAAAAACTCAAAAGTTGTAAAATGTCTCAAATAAAACCTAAACCAAAAGGCTTTTATAGTGAAAAAAGAAAAATAATTAAAATAAGGGAAAATTGATAAACTTAAGGACTTTAGTGCAAAATTGAAAAATCATCATTCTTCTTGGGGAAGAGGGATCTATCGATATCTTTTTAAATATGCACAATCGATCTTCAAGATGCTCGATCGATCTCTTTATCTGAAAACTTCCAAGGGGAAATGCCCGATCGGGCAGTGAAACGCCCGATCGTGCACTTATTTATCTTTAGTGCTCGATCGATCGTCTATGTGCTCGATCGATCATTTCTTCTGTAACTTGGCAATTTATTTTGAGTTGCTCTGAAATGCATCATTTTCTCCAAAATGACCCGAACACTTAAGTTCCTGAAAATATACAAAATTTGCAAGAAAAATGCTCATAATAATGCATAATAGCATACATAAATGCCTACTATTATGCATTAAAACCGAGTATTATCAACTAAGTACGCCTCATAACGATTTCCTTGTTATTGAGCTCGTAATAGCAAATACAAAAGTTTCCAAAATTTTAATCGACATTAGCAGTTCCGCAAACATCATCTTCAAAGATACATTTTCCAAAATGGAAATTGATAATGGAACCATCAAAACGTTGGTGCGACCTCTCATCGATTTCATTGGTGAAATAGTAAACACCATAGGTACGATCAAACTTCCAGTTCAAGCCGGGTCCCAAACTAGGTTCTCCAATTTCAAGGTGGTTGACAAAACATCCCATTTTTAATGTAATAATGGGAACCCCTGGTTATACAACATGCAAGCAGCCATGTCAACTTATCACCAATGCGTCAAATTCCCAACTGCCATGGGAGCACAAACCATCAAAGGAAATCATAGGGCCACTCGAACATGCTTCTTGACCGAGTATAAGAAGCACACCAAAACCATCTTATAGCAATTACAGCACCTGGGGGCACTGTACTCGGAATGCTAGTCATCATCAGAAGAGGACCCGCATATGTGAACCGATCGATTAAGTTTACATCGATGATACAAAATCCAGACATGAAAGTCGACAATAGAATCAATTTGGATAAAGATATACGCGATAGGCACATTACTTTCCAAAAGGGAAACATCTCAATATTCACATGGTATATGGATGACATTAAGGGCATAGATCCAAGGATTACCTGCCACGAGCTGAATGCATATCTCACCTTTAAACCAATAAAGCAAAAGTGGAGGAAATTCTGACCTGGGTGTACTTAAGCAGTAAATGACGAAGTCAATCGACTGTTGAAAGCAGGTTCGATCGCCGATGTCAAGTATCCCGAGTGGTGGCAATCTGGTGGTCATGAAAAATAAAAACGGCAAATGGCATGTCTACGTTGACTTTACCGTTTTCAACAAAGCTTGTCCAAAAGAGTATTTTCCTCTTCTAAACATCGATCGTCTCGTAAAGTTTACTGCCGGAAATGAACTTATCTTCTTCATGGATGTCTTCTCAGTCTACAATTAGACAATGATACATCCGGACGATAAAAAGAAGACATCTTTTATCACTGACTATAGCTACTATTTCTACAAGGTCATGTCGTTCAGACTCGAGAATGCAGGTGCGACCAACCAAATATTGGTGAGCCATATGTTTGCAAATCACCTCGGGAAGACAATAGAAGTCTACATCGATGACATACTCGTCAAACCCCTAATCGCACAAGACCACATCCACCATCTACAAGATTGCTTCACAATACTCAACTAGTACAACATGAAGCTCAACTCCTCCAAATGCACCTTTGGCGTCACATCAGGGGAATTCCTTGGATATATAGTAACCAAGCGCGACAATGAAGCAAATCTGAGGCAAATAATGGCCTTGAACGATCTCCCCTCACCAAAGAACCCAAAAGAGGTACATCATTTAACTGGTTGCATCGCCGCACTCAACCGATTCATCTCTCGATCCACCGACTGATGCCTCCCATTCTACCAACTTCTAAAAGGAAAAAGGAAATTTTACTAGGATCGTAGGTGAGAAGAAGCCTTCTAACAACTTAAATAATACCTCTCACAACCACCCATCTTAGCCAATCCCAATGAAGGAGAGACCCTACTGCTTTATATCTCGGTCTCAACTTTCACAGTTAATGGAGTCTTGGTCAAAGAAAATTGGGGAGAGCAACCATCGATCTTCTATGTCAGCAAAACTTTGACAGGAGCGAAACTTAAATATCCAATCATGGAGAAGCTCGCTTTTGCAGTTGTTACCACCACATGAAAAATTTGGCCTTATTTTCAATCCCATCCTATAATTTTGCTGACAAACTACGTAATCTGAAATATCTTGCATAGCCTGGTGCAGTCCGGACGAATGGTCAAGTGGGCAATCGAGCTCAATGAGTATGACATTGAGTACCGCAGAAAAAAGTTCCAAAAGTCAGTTATTGGCCGACTTCATTGTATAAATACCACTCAAGCTCGTCAATGAAGAAACAGGTAATGAGATATGGAAGATGTATGTTGACGGAACATCATGCCGACGTGGCGCATGAATCGGTATCCAGCTCTAATCTCCCACTAGAGAAATTGTGGAACACTCGTTTCGTCTCAGATTCACAACGTCTAACAACGAAGCAGAATACGAGGCTATCATCGTAGGGTTACGTCTCGCAAAGGGAATTGGTGCTAAGCAGGTTAATGCATTTTGCGATTCGCAATAAGTCGCCAGTCAGTTCAATGGAAACTATGATGCGAAGAACAACCGAACGGAAAAATACCTTGCAACCCTAAAAAAAGCGTCTCACAATTCGACATCTACAAAATTATTAAGATACCTAGGAGCCAAAACCAGGTCGCCGACGCACTAGCCGCAATTGCATCAGGACCAAAAGAGCGAAGGCGCATCCCAATTGCAAAAATAAAATAAAAACCAAGCATATATCCTAACACCATCGTTGTACTAGACGATAACCAAGACGTCGACATGACTACCAGCGAGAGCATGGACAAAGACTGGCGAACCAAGATTATAGAAGGGGGATGACATACTGTTAATATCGGATTCGGCACCCCGCTCAAAGACCCGATCCGAGTATATGATCCGGTATAAGATGTCTTCTGGTTATAACGACATCATGTTGGGCTTTGTTTGGATAAGGCGAGCTCGACGTCATGGGCCGGATAAAGCCCATAACAGCGAAACTTAGCTTGAAGCGGTTTAGAAAAATTAGGAAAATATTGTTAAATGTAATATTTCTCTAATATTTCTCTAAATATAGGGAGAATATTATGTAAAGATTTAACTTAAATTTTTATGATAAATAACTATAAATAAGGGGTTTTAGGTTAAATTTAAGAACAAATTTTTTCCATATATTAAAATCTAATTCGAATAGCTTGTAGAGTACTTGGTTCAACAAAAATCAAAAAAACATTTCTGTTTAATATATTGAAGAAGGTCATGTTTTCGTTTTATTTATTAAAGAAGTGGTTCTATGAAAATAATTTTCTGTTTAATTCTCTGTCTCTTGTGTTGTAGCCAAGCAAGATTGAAATGGCTGGAAGCGGTGGTTAAGCATTTACCGTTCTTGGCGTCGGACCATGCTCCACTTTATATTCAGCTCTGTCCGGAAGGGGATTGTGATCCGAGACGGCGTCCGTTTCGATTCGAATTTAGCTACTCCAGCTGCTCTTGGTTTGTTACAAAGAGTTTTGAAGAAGTGGAATAAAGAGATTTTCGGGGATATTGCTAGAAGGAAGGATAAGCTCCTTATAGAAATCAAATCGATTCAAGATCGGTTGGACATTTCGCAAGATGATACCTTGCTTATGCGAGAGACAAAGTTAACAAAGGAGCTTGATGTAGTGTTGGAACAAGAAGAACTTGTGTGGTTCCAAAAGTCTCGGGAAAAGTGGGTGGCTTACGGTGATCGAAATACAAAGTTTTTCCATACTTCTACAGTAAATCGAAGGAGGAGGAACTCAATTGATATGTTGAGAGGTGAAGATGGTTGTTGGGTTACGGGTAAATTGGAGCTAGAGGGGCTCACGGTTGATTACTATAAAAGATTGTATTCTATGCATGATATCGAGCCGGTTGCACCAAAACTACCATCAGAGGGTTTTGCTAGTATTCGGCCATGCGATATAGCCGTATTGAACAAACCTTTCGAGATGGCCGAGATTGAGAGGGCTGTCCGGAGCATGGGTAGACTGAAGGCTTCGGGCCCTGATGGGTTCCAGCCGGTGTTTTATCAGGATTGTTGGAGCATAGTTGGAGCTTCGGTGACTCGTTTCGTCCTGGAGTTTTTTGAATCCGGTATTATGCCACCAGGTTTGAATGACGCCTTAGTTGTCCTTATTGGTAAGGTAGCGAAGCCGGAACATATAACCCAATTTCGACCGATTAGTTTGTGTAATGTCTTGTTTAAGAAAATTACAAAGACTATGATGTTACGGTTACAGAATATTATTTCTACTCTAATTGGTCCGGCTCAGTCAAGTTTCATTCCGAGAAGGCTTAGTACTGATAATATTGTGGTGGTTCAAGAGGCGGTGCATCCTATGCGTCGTAAGAAAGGAAGAAGTGGCTGGATGTTGCTTAAGTTGGATCTAGAGAAGGCATATGACCGAATACGGTGGGATTTTCTCGAAGACACTCTAGTCGCGGCAAGGCTCCCTATAAAGTGGGTGCGGTGGATAATGAGTTGTGTTTAAGGCTGTTCTATGAATATTTATGGAATGGTGAGAAGACAGAAGCATTCAAACCGACAAGAGGGCTTCGTCAAGGTGACCCTTTATCGCCATACTTATTTGTGCTTTGCTTAGAAAGATTGTGTCACTTAATACAAGCCGCGGTTGATGATAAAGTATGGAAACCGATTTGCTTGTCTCGTGGGGGTCCTAAATTATCTCATCTTTGTTTCGCTGATGACTTAATTCTGTTTGCTGAAGCGTCAGTGAGTCAGATTACAAGAATCCGTAGTATTCTAGAGAAATTTTGTGCGGCTTCGGGACAAAAGATCAGTCTTGAGAAATCAAAGATATATTTTTCGAAGAATGTTAGTCGAGAACTAGCACAATCTATTAGTCAAGCGAGTGGAATTCAAGTGACTCAAGACTTGGGTAAATATCTTGGGCTCCCGATACTGCATAAACGGATTAATAAGGATACGTTTGGTGATGTTGAGGAGAAGATAGCATCTCGGTTAGCTGGTTGGAATGGTAGAATGCTGAGTTTTGCAGGAAGAGTTACACTTACTAAAGCAGTCTTGTCATTAATACCGGTCCACACAATGAGTTCGATCACTTTACCAAGCTCGACGTTAGAGAAGATGGATAGATGTTCGAGAAACTTCGTGTGGGGAAGTACATTGGAGCATCGAAAACAGCATCTACTAGCTTGGGAAAGAGTTTGTTTACCGAAAGACAAAGGTGGCCTAGGTATCCGAAAGTCTAGAGATATGAATATTGCTTTGCTCTCGAAAGTGGGATGGCGGTTATTGAATGATAACTCAAGTCTTTGGTCAAGGGTATTACGGGCGAAATACAAGTTGAGTGATGATAGTGCGGCAACACTGGTTGTTCATAAAGGGAATGTTTCGGCTTTGTGGAGAAGTGTTATGGTCGGGTTAATGAAGGTGGTAGTTCCGGGGTTGAGCTGGTCAGTTGGGGATGGGCGTCTTGTACGTTTTTGGTCCGATAAATGGTGCACCGATATTTCTTTGGGACAGTTGGTGCAACAGCCCATTCCGCTAGTTTATTATAACTTGAAAGTGAGTGAGTTTTGGGAGCATGGACGTGGTTGGAGATGGGAGTTGATCGAACCTTATATTGACTAGCCCACGAAACTAAGGCTTAATGCTCAGGTGGTGGACAATGTTACGGGTGCGACTGATTGTCTCTCTTGGCGTGAGAACAGTAATGGCGTGTTTACGGTACGATCGGCGTATAAGTTGTTGACCCGTTCTCATGTCGAAGGCCAAGATATGTCTCTATTTTTTTCTCGGCTTTGGCAGGTGGTTTCTACGGAGAGAGCCAAGATGTTTCTATGATTAGTGGTTCATCAATGTATCATGACTAACAAGGAAAGATATTGGCGACGGCTCGGTTTAATAAGTATTTGCCAAGTTTGTCGTCAAGGAGAGGAGTCTATCTTGCACCTAGTGCGGGATTGCCTTTCTATTAATGGTATATGGCTGAGAACAGTACCGATTAATAAAAGAGTATGGTTCTTTGAAGCTGATCTATTGAGTTGGATATATGAGAATATTGGTGACTCATCTTTGGTTTATGGTGTAGCTTGGTCTACTTTGTTTGTCATGACGATATGGTGGAGTTGGAAGTGGCGGTGTGGTAATGTTTTTAATGAGCTTGTAAAGTGTAGAGACCGGACAAGCTTTGTGAAGGAAAAAGCGGCAGAGGTATGGAGAGGATACAATTCAGCATGATTAAGAGGTACTACAAGGGCTCGTGTTACTCGGTTAATTTCATGGAAACCTCCTGATATAGGGCGGGTTCGCGTTAATACCGATGGAGCCAGCCATGGTAATCCTGGCCGTGCCACGGTTGGTGGCGTGATTAGAGATCTTATGGGAGAGTGGTGTAAAGGATTTGCGTTCAACATTGGAGTTTGTACGGCTCCATTAGCCGAGCTTTGGGGAGTATATTATGGTTTGTTTATTGCTTGGAATCAAGGTTTTAAACAGGTTGAGTTGGAAGTTGATTCAGAGATTGTGGTGCAGATTCTACGTTCACGGCTTAGTGACTCTCACCCTTTATCATTCCTAGCACGGTTGTGTTATGGCTTTTTATCGAAGGACTGACGCGTCCGAGTTTCGCATGTCTATAGGGAAGCTAATCGGCTTGCTGATGGGCTTCCGAATCATGCTTTTTCTTTACTTCTTGGTTTTCATTTTTTAGACTCTTGTCCAGAATGTTTTAACTCTATTTTGTGTGCTGACGCTTCTGAAATTGGCACTTTGAGACAGATTCCTGTATAGTTTTTTCTAAGTCTTTTTAATAAATAAGGGAGAATTTTCTCCCTTCTTCTACCAAAAAGGTATTGATTGACTATATTCTTATTCAAATGCTTTGAAAAAAATGGAAATAGTGCGTTACATAGTTCCCTATGTATCAAGTTAATTGATATTGTAGAGACACTTTTTTCAAAATTAAATGATGCATGTTTTCATTCTTCAATTTAAAATTAAATATGTTTTTATAGTTTAAGGTCGCTTGTCTTATGTATATTGATTTATTATCTTATTATATAAATCATATCATGTCCAAAATACAGTTTATCAAATTGTGACATGTGTCATATTTAATTCATATTATGACACATATCAAACATTTTAAAAAATTTAACATATTCAAACAATTTTAGAAAATTGAGCTATTTTTATGTATCATAAAATGAAAATTAAGAATAGTTAAATTTGTTAATATAAAATTATAAGAAAAAATAATTGTTATAATATAAAAAGGAAATACTAGTTAATTAATAATTTTTTTATCTAAAAAATAGTTAATTTAATGTATGTGTAAAAGTAGCAACAAATATTTGAACGAGAAGGAGTAGTAAATTTCTAGCATTTACGGTCATTAGTTGCTTTGCGTAAGAGCATCTCCAAAGTGACACTTCAAACTTGAAGTATCTAAAATTTATATTTTGCAATATTGCCTCTATTTTTGTTCATAATTAAAAAACATTATACAATTTTATAAATTAATATAAAATATCAATCATTTAATTATTACATGAAAAATTTATTAATACGACATTACATTATGATATAAGTTACATAATTATTAGAAAAACATAACATCAAAAATGAAATTCAAATATCAAATTATTAATTAGCATTATTACCATAATGCTCCCATATATTCTCGATCAATGCATTCCGAAGTGATAGATGAGTCTCTTTATTTTTTATCTCCAAGTTACGGGATAGAGATTCTTGAAATCGAGCATTTTCATTCGTTGTCATTTCTACAGTTGGCTCGGATGCTAATCTTGCATCTTGTATGGGTGCATTGATATCACGTTCGACATCTATAATCATGTTATGCATTATAATGCAAACTGTCATTATATCATGCAACACTTCTTTCTTCCAATAACGTGACGATCCTGCTATAATTGCAAACTTGGATTGTAGAACGCCAAAGGCACGTTCAACATCTTTAAGACATGCCTCTTGTCTTGCTGCAAATAATTTATTTCTTTGGACCTTGTGGATCTTTTATAGTTTAAACAATAGTTGACCATTTCGGATAAATGCCATCCCTAAACCAAAATAATGTAATTAGCTGGAGGAGCAGTACCTTGAGCAAGCTTTGAAAATAAATTCAATGACTTCAAAACATTAATGTCGTTGTTGCTCCCTGGCAAACCAAAATAAGCATGCCATATCCACAAGTCGTAATCTGCAACTGCTTCAAGAATGATTGTCGGAGCTCCGCTACAACCGGAAAATTGTCAGGCCCATGATGTTGGAAAAATTTTCCACTTCCAGTGCATACAATCTAAGCTACCCAACATTCCAGAAAATTCACGTTGCTGGCCAACATTGAGAAGTCGGGTAACGTCCTCTGAATTAGATGACCTTAGATACCACTATGAGAAAAATTCTATAATGGCACGACAAAATCTCTTCATGCATTCAATAACCGTAGATTCTCCTATCTTGATGTATTCGTCAGTGGCATCAGCGGGTATACCGTATGCCAAGTGTTTGTATCTTTGAACATCCTTGTATTTCTTTCTTATTGGCTAGTGTGTGTAATTATTATGCCAATCATTGTCTTTCTTTCTTATTGGTTTGAGTCTATCTTTGCCAATCTTTGTCTTTTTTCTTATTGGCTAGATGTGTGTACAAAATAATAGGTTTTAACATGTAGAAAAATCACACTTTAACAAACGTTTCCTTTTTTAAAGAAAAATATGGATAAAAGTAGAGCAGCATCATTTAATCAAGAAGAAGATGAGTTGTTATGTCAAGTATATATAGAAATTTCACAATATCTGATTGTTAGTAATAACCAATCGGTGGGAATGTTATGGGGAAAATAGAAAATAGTTACAATGAAAAAAATAATGGGGCCTGGAAAGCTAGAAGTTGGGGATCGTTACAAAGTAGGATGGCTATTTTAACTTTTTCCGTTATAAATTTGAAGAGTTGCATAGTCCAAGTGGAAAAAATGCATCCAAGTGGTGCATCCGAATTCGATATTGTAAGTATATTTATTTTTATACTCCGTTTATATTTTTCATATTTTTTGTATACTTAACCAAATTTTAAAAATAACATATAGATGGAAAAAGCCAAAAAGTTGCTGGTGCAAGAACCAAAACTTAAAAAGGGTTTCAAATTTGATCATGTGTGAAATTTGATGAAGGATATACCAAAATTTACCAACAATGTCAAAGTAAGCATTCCAGATATGCCTAATATTGGAAGCGATCAAGCTAGCTCTCCAACATCACAATCTCCAGGATTGTCTTCATCTCCAAGATCAAATTCATCGCAATGTCCGATTGGATCGAAGAAAGCAAAACTCAAACGAAAGATCCTTGAAGGTAATCATTCGGCTGTTGAAACTTTGGTCTCATCGAATGAGAAAATCCTTGACTTTTTAAAAGAAAGTGAAACAACTAGGAACAAGAATTATGAATTAACTCAATTATGTTTGCAAAATCAAGCAAAAAAATTAGCATTAAAAGAAATAGAAGCGGAAAATAAAATATTGCTAACAAATTTAGAGTCCATCAGTGATAGTAATACTCGTGAGTTTATTCAATCTGAGCAAGCAAGAATCATACCCAAAAAAATCAAGAGCAACCTCAACCTTCGGTTACGCCAACATTTTTCGGGCAATATTTTAATAATCTTGGAGGTAGTGAATCAAATTTAGGGGATTATTAATTAGTATGTGGTAATATTTTTATTTTTGTAATATTTATGTGCTATGTAATCTTTTTTATTACTCTCTTTTGTATTAAATTTGCTTGATACTTTAAAAAAATATTAATGTTATGTGATATTTCTCATATTTTAATATTGTAACTTTAATTTATATGTTTCTAAATATAAGATCTATAAATTAGTATATATTTAAAATAAACCATAAAAATGTTGGTACTAAAATAAATAATACAAGACTTTAAGTATTAAATAAATAAAAATAGGGACCAAAATGCAAAGAAAAGATGACACTTCAAATTTGAAGTGTGAGAAGGTAGACAATTCATATTTGAAGTGTGGGAAAGTGACACTTTAAATTTGATTTAAAGTTTTGAAGTGTCCATTTGGAGGAGAAAAAACTTCAAATTTGAAATTTTGAAGTGTCATTTGGAGATCTCCAAAGGAGACACTCTATAACTACAAATTTGAAGTTTTTTCTCCTCCAAAGGGACACTTCAAAACTTTAAATTTGAAATGATACTTTCTTACACTTCAAATACGAAGTGTTATCTTTTTACACTTCAAATTTGAAGTGTCATTTTTTTTACATTTTGGTCCCTAAATTTTTTTTTATAAGTTTTGTATTAATTATTTAGTACCAACTACCAATATTTTTATGATTTATTTTAAATATATACTAATTTATATATCTTATATTTTAAAAAATATAAATTATAATTATAATATTAAAATATAAGAAATATCACATAACATTGATATTTAAAAAAAAAATAGTAAGCAATTTAATACAAAATAGAGTAAAAAAAAATTACATAACACACAAATATTACACAAATAAAAATATTACAATATATTAATTAATAATCACCTAAATTTGATCCACTATCTCCAAGATCATCAAAATATTGTCAGAAAAATGTTGATATTTGAATTTTATTTATTAGTATATTTTCTAATAATTATGTAATTTATGTCATAATGTAATGTCTTATTAATAAATATTGGTTGTAATAATAAAATGATTGATGTTTTATATTTATTTATAAAATTGTATGATGGTAATTAATCGTTAACAAAAATATGGATGATATTGCAAAATATAAATTTTTGATACTTTAAATTTAAAATATTACTTTTAGGAGAAAACACATAACACTTCAAATTTGAAATATCCCTATAAAAATGCTCTAAACACATCATATTAGCTTTAAGAAAATGGAGAAAATGAATGACCTAATGGATTTAATTAAACTTGGAAGACGACATCGTATTATACGTACATTTCCCTGAAGGTCAACCACGCATATCACTTATATAATTGTACCACTAACATATATTGGAAAGTCGGCTTATTCATGCCTCATCTTCTCCCAGATATGGAGTTCATACCCGACTAACTATCTCGTGCATAATTATACATTTTTGAATATGTAATTTAAATTTATGGCATGAATGATTAATATTATGCTAATACCTTAAATTTGTGTTACGGCGTTAAATGGCCGTTACAACGGATCCGAGTCATGCCACGTAGATAATTAAGAGTGCTTAATTTAATTTCGCACAAATCAAAACGACGTCGTTTTGATTTGTGCGAAAAATTAGGTTTTAATATGTTTTAGGTTTAGAAATGGGGTGACTTTTCATATGCTTCCTCATACGCGATTATCATCAATCTCCACTGAATTCTCAGCAAAGTCGAATAAATATGTACTTTGCTAAGAAATCTATTGACTTCTCAAGGAATAACAAAGGATTCTGAAGGATTTTGAACGATTTAAGGAGCAATTTCTACGGTCANGTCGAATAAATATGTACTTTGCTAAGAAATCTATTGACTTCTCAAGGAATAACAAAGGATTCTGAAGGATTTTGAACGATTTAAGGAGCAATTTCTACGGTCAGATGAGGT
>OVBE01000322.1:0-54735 GCA_900406425.1 Iberis pinnata
TATATATATATATATATATTATGTAACATAGTTTGATCACCATACGGGTTCTAAGGAATAAAATCATATATTTATAATGTGTAAGAGTCATCTCCTATTGACATATGGCTGCTAAATCTCAAGGTTCGTGGTGGTGTCGTGGTCTCTTAATTAGACTCCTCCGGTGGAAGTTTTTTCAGGCGGAGGAGTATGTCTGTGTGGGTGGTATGTTTGCTGGATTCTTTTAGTGGGTTTCGGTGGTACCTTTTAAAAGAATGGCTTTTTTATTTCAGTAATAATGCCCACCGTTAATTCTACCATTTACCTAATCTTTTATGTTCCATAATTAATTTTTAAAGCATCATATTCGTTGTTTTCTTCAGTTTTTTATTTATTTTTATTTTTTTACTTTTTGTCAAAAGTTAGTTCTCTTTCCTATATGCGTTCTTGTAGGAACTTTTTTCCCCATTTTTTATATTAAAAAATAACGGAGATAAAATTACATAAACAAACACAGAAACTCCTAAATTTCAACTATCAAATTAAAAATTTCAAGAATTATAATCCAAACCATTAGGAGCAAAAAATAAAACACAAAAATACACAAATATATTAAGCACGCGAAATTTAAAATAACGACCGGATGTGAAGACAGTTCTAAAAGATGGAGGGACAAAATGCCACTTAAGGCACTAAAGCTGAAAAACTCACTCCACACTCACTAGAAAATCCAATAAGAGGCCGAAACTAGCGACCATAAACAAATTCCTCATTTGATGAATAGAACTACCTCATGAGTGAAGAGTACAGAGACAATTATTCTGGATAAAGGCCCATAGACGACAACATGAAACCAAAGAAAGCTCGAGGAGAGGTGAAATCAAACTCTAAAAAACAGATGCGGGAAACACCAAAGAAGCAATCTCGTATAAAACAAGGATTCGATCACACCTAAACTTATAGGTAGAAGAAGCAAATACCTCTCGCAACAGAAATCGACCCCCGAAGTTGCCGACAAATGATCGAAGCTGAAGAGGGTAAACGGAAGCTACCCAGCCATGCTCTAGAGCAAGAGAACTCAAACTTTAAGCTAGAGAGACAACACGACTCGAGACCAAAGAAACCAATCCCCAAAAGACCATACCCTTAAAAAAGAACGCAAAACATCTAATCTAACACAAAATACACTCCAAACTAGACCCACGTAACTAGTAACCGGATCCAATGAGAACCACCCTCTGACAAATCATTTGGAACCACCAAGAGTAGAGAAAATGACAACTTATGAGTCTGACAGGAAGGCCCAACCCTGAGAAGCCAAGGTCACCCTTGTGACGCCACCGCAACGAAAAGAGGAGGCCACCGAGAGAGCCAACATCTAGCACCACTAAGACCACGTGAAAGGAGGATGACCAGAACAGAGAAAAGCGTAGAAATGAACAGCCAGTAGCATTGGTTGCATGGGTCCGATGATCGCACCTCCACCGAACCGATTCCAACCCAAACCATCGGGAATTGCCTTCACCTACGCAGGATCTAGAGTGGAGTGAAGTCCATGTAAGATCTATTTTGGGATTACACATGTATATAGTAAAGTATTAGAGTCATTATTTAATAAGTTAACTATTGTGTGGTTATTTTGTAATAAAATAAGGACTTGCATAAGTGTTATAAAATAAGTAATTGTTGATACCTTTGGAAATTTCTAGTTTGATGAGGGGTCAAACTGTAAATTGATTATGTATAAATAGAGGGTAATGGTCCCCGAAGCAACCCTAACCAAAAATATAGAAACTCTCTGCATCCCATCACCATATATCTAAAGTCAAAACAAGGTTTGTTTGGTTTGTTTTGGAAGATTTATTCCCTAATTCAGAAACATAAAACATTGATTCATCAGATACGCTTCCGCTTATGTTCTTTCATCATTAGAAATTGATATGGTTTATGTTTATGGATTTATAAAAATCCCAACAATTCGTATCAGAGCCACAATTTCTTTTGTCAATCAGGTTTTACTGAAAAATTTTCAGATTTATTTTATTTATTAAAATCATTTCGGATTTAATTTTTAGAAAAATTTTAGTTTGTTAAATTTGATTTTTCCTTAAATTTTTATACTTGAAAAAGTATTTTGGAATCTGTGTGGTTATGCATGTTAGGATATATTTGTATTGATAATTACAGAGAAAACATGTTTAGATACGATATTGTTCTTGAATTATAACTTTTTCAATTCTTTATGGGAACTCTTCGCCTAATCGAAGCGGAAAGATTATAAGTTCCTCTAATCCTAATGATATCATCCTCCTTTAGAACTGAAGCCCCAATTTCCCTTAGTCGGAGGATAAGAAATCAAAGGAATTGTTGCATATGAGAACTAGATGATTCCGATTTCATCGCAAGCTCTCTCGAGAGATAAGCGGAACAAGGATGAAGAACTAATCTATCTTCCGCTACGGGCTCATACATATATACAAATGAATCACTACTTAATTCGCATTCGCCCTCATGATCAACTATCTCAAGATCTAAAGTCAATGAATCATCATTCGAGCCACTTACAATTTCGTCCATAGATAACTTTCTAGAAATGAAAGATTGAGATTTTGGGAGACTCACCAAATAAGAAATACAGTGGAAAGTGATTAATTCTTAGTCATAAGTACCTGCAAAACAAGATGATAGCACATTAAAAATGATAATGAGAAGATGTTGAATGAGTTCAAGATACAGCAAGACAAAAAATTACAAGAAAGCTACTCTTTATAGTAAAATACACAATTTTATGTGAAAAGAAAGAAAAAGAACAACCTCGAAGAAAAAAAGAGAAAGAGAAACTTACACACAGAAAATGCGTCGCGGGTGTAGAGTGAAGAAGAAAATTCCATAAGATTTTGAGGAAATAAAACCATTTGTTGACATAATATAGAGTTGGATAAACTGGCCCACAAAAAACATTTGAAAATCACCGATAATTGTGATGGAAAGGAAGAAAAATAACTTCACTAAACAAAACAAAATAAGTAACTTCCTCACAATAAAAAACAAAACTCACGACAAGAAGAAAGGAAGTGACTAAGTATGGAGTGTAAAACTCACGACAAGAAGAAAGGAAATGGCAAAGTATGGGATGTGGGCCATCAACTAGTTGACTTTCCAATAAGGAGCAACATACCACCGATTATTATCAACTTCCCAACTACACAACTTCCTATTATCTCAAAAAAGTTATTAAGCAACTTCTAAAACAAATAAAAGGGAAGTAAAAGAATATGTGGTGGAAGGACCGAAAAATGTGAGTGAGAAGATAATTCTTTCCACTTGATTTGTGAATTTTCTACTTCCCATTATTTTCTACTTCACATTATTATGTGTTGTTAACCAATTTGCAAAAAGTAGTCAATACAACAATATATCAAGAACTAACACTTGAAAATATTAAAACTATTCTCCAAATTCTAGATAAGAAAATGGAAAGTAGGGAAAAGTTGTTGGATGAAATACATTCATCTACCAGTTAGCTTTCTACAACTGTCTAAACACTTGGAAGTTGCCAACAAGGCTAAACAAGTTGTTAAGAAGACATATCTAGTTGCCGACAAGGCATGACTAGTTGTTAACAAGACATATCTAGTTACCAATAGGCATGTCAAGTTACCGACAAATCATAACTAATTCCCTATGAGGCATGAATCTTTATTAATATAAACTAGACTACAGTTGGAGTCTATTTGGAAACTGTCTGGAAGTTTCTTAGAACAAATGGGTCGTCGATAATGATGATAGCCCAATCCCTTTTAAAATTAAGTTGTTTTGGATCAAGATATCTTCCAACTAATAAAGAAAATTCATGCAAATCTATATCCCAAAAATAAGGAAGTTGTCAAAGAATCTTCGTAATTTGAAAAAGGTTAGGTTGAACACTCCTATAAATAGGAAAGCCCTCAAATCGAAAAGAGAGTAAGAGAGAAAAACCCTAACAGTTTTTTTCTCAGAACCTCTCAAGGAAACGATCAAGTTCATAGCTAATCAACAATCTACGACAACTAGAGTCTCAAGCAATCAACTATTGAAAGTCGACAAAAATCCTTACATAGTTGTTGCTTCTTGATAGATTGAGTCGATTGTAATCTTTACTCATTGATAAATAAAAATATTCATTCATTCGCCGCTCCGTAGAACTATCTTATTAAGAACCGGTTAAATTTTCCCAAAACAGGTATCAGAGCCACAATTTCTTTTGACAATCAGGTTTTACTAAACAATTTTCTGATTTAATTTATTTATTAAAATAATTTCAGATTTAATTTTCAGAAAAATTTAATTTGTTGATTTTTTTTTAAAAAAAGTTTTATGCTTAAAAAAGTATTCTAGAATTTGTGCGGTTATGCATGTTTAGATATATTTTTATTGATAGTTACAGAGAAGACATGTTTAGATTCAATATTGCTCTTGAAATTATAACTTTTTCAATTCCTTAGAGTACTATTTGAATTTGGTTTAGACTAAATTTTATAAAAATTTTAATCTAAAAATTGAAACCTACAAAAAATTGTTTCATAAAGGATAATAATAAAAATAAAAAAAATTTATCAGCATGCGACTGCTATTTACTCGTTCAATTGATTGAAACTCACATGTTTTTGGCTTTAAGTTATACATCCTTTTTTATTCAATTTTTTTAATCTGAATATTGAATCGGCCCAAAGGAAGATTCATATTTGACCAAAATACATACATATATCTGTGATGGTGAATACATGATGATTATCTGGATAGAAACATGTGAATGATGAATCTGCCCAAATGAAGGTTTATCATTTATAATGAATTATTGTCAGTGTTTGATCATTACAACAAGAGTACTGCTAATAGTTAATATTAATGTCCAAAGACTTGGTATTAATGCTACATTTGGTATCTTAGATGGGGTGTACAATTTTTTGTCATTTGTTATTGGTCTCTTCAGTTAGTGAGTGTTAAATAAAATTTTCTTCTTTCTTCTAGCGAATGTTTTTGCCTTATTTGCCAACTTAGGTTCAAATTCCAATACTTACGGGCTCCAACTATAAAGAATGGAAAAATAAAGTTAAGATCTTTCTGGGGTGTATGGATCTTGACCTTGCGCTAAGGATGAAAAACCCTGCTTCTCCTTCGGATACATCACTATTGAATATACAGTTAATTATGAGAAGTGAGAACGTTCCAATTGTAGTGGTCTATTGATCATTATGGACACCATTCCGAAAGCATTTAGAGGATTAAGAAAAAATGTTCTTCATGAAATTTGAAGTTGGTTCTATGTTAAAGTTTATTAAAATCACAAAAATTGTTGTTAATGAGCGTAATGGAATTGACGATGATAATCGTGATACTTTTGAGAATGATAAAGGAGAAGAAACTATCAACAATGACAAAGAACAAGATGAAAATTTGCTTCAAGAAGATGCTGAAAATTTGTCTCAAGAAGATGACAACACTTTGGATATGACTGATCCTACAAATTGGTGTGTTATTGATAAAAGATTAATAGATTCCATGGTAAAAAATTCCCATGATAAGATTACATGAAGACCACGTTTTTCCGAAAAATGCAGTGGGTAGACATTTTTCCTAAGATATTATAAAAGAAAGATGAAAAACAGAGACAAACAAGTTCGAAGTTGGCTAGTTTATTCAAAAGTCTCTGACAAGATCTATTGCTTTTGTTGCAAGTTGTTTGCTCTGCATAAAAATGCTAGTCAATTGTCAACTACAAAGTTTCATGATTGGAAGAATACCACAACCAGACTTGGTCAACATGAAACCAGTCATTGTCATATTAATTGTATCAGTCAATGGATGGAATTAAAACTGAGATCGCAAAAAAAAATCAGACCATTGATAAGTGTCATTCAGAAGAAATCAACAAAGAGACTATTTTCATTGGTGAAAAATTATGCAAAACAAAATTTGGCATTTCGTGGAAGCAAAGAGAAGATTGGTGAAAAGAACAATGTTTTTTGAGTTTTATTGAAACTTTTGGTGAGTTTGATCTAGTCACGAGAGAGCATATCAGAATAATTAAAGAAGGTGAAACTCAATATCATTATTTAAGCCACTAGATTCAAAATGAGTTGATATTTATGTTAGGATCAGCATCAAAGCTATGATCATCAAAAAAATCCAAGAAGCAAAATATTATCCAATTATTTTCGACTATACTCAAGATATAAGTCACAAAGAACATATGAGTCTTGTTATGTGTGGATATCTCCTCAACTTTAACATGAGTTAAAGTATATTATATAACGTTCTTAGAAGTTTATGATAAATCAAGAGAAGGACTCTTTGAATTGTTGTGTGATACTTTGGTTGGTCTTAATTTGAGTATTGATAATGTGAGAGGACAAAGTTATGACAATGGATCCAATATGAAAAGAAATCATAAAGGGGTAAAACGGAGATTGCTTAACATCCATCCTAGAGCATTTTATACACGATGTGGCTGTCATAGTTTTAATTTGGCACTTTATGATAAGGCTAAATCATCTCCAAAAGCGATTGCATTCGTTAGAATCATCTAACATATTTATTGTATTTTCTGCGTCTACTTCTAGGTGAGAAATATTTAAAGAGATGGTTGGAGGTCTCACACCCAAATAATTATCAAAGACTCGTTGGGAAAGTCGCGTTGAAAGTGTTCGAGCAATTCGATATCAAAGTGAGAAAATTGATATTGATGTTGCTGTTATTCAACTAAAGGGTTTGGTCTTATATCTTCAAAATTATAGAGAAACTGGTTTTGAAAAAGCAAAAGCGTAAGCTAAAATAATGGCGGGATCTATGAATATAGAACCAATGTTTCCAATGTAAAGAAAACGGACCATTAAAAGGAAAATCTAATAGGCTCGGGATTTTAATCATAAATCTACATTGCAGAGAACATGTCTCAGTAGTATAAACTAGGGTCGAATTCCACAGAGACCAGATTGTGCGGCTTTCAGTTAAACGTTGATTCTAGCTAAGACAGTAATTAAAAGGTTGTTTGTTTTGCTAATGATTTTGAATTAAAGAGATAAATAAAAACAATTGTAATTCAATTAAATAAAGCGTCGGGCGCTAGGAAATTCCACATTTATTCAGGTTTGAAGCTCAGGTTAATATGCATGATTTTACTTTGAAAATAGTTCTCAACATGAAAGACATATATTAACCCCTATGGTTGAATCATCAGATATAAATACTTGCATGTCCAATAATTCAATCAAGCATTCAATTTAGATTCAATTGTTCATAGATATTCAAGACAACACTCTAGCCAAGCAAGAACATCTACTCATCTAGACTAGGTCAGATTTCTAAATCAAATCTCTTTGTGTTTATCAATCTAATATCAATGAACTAAATGGCTACTTTAATTTAAGCATTAAGAAAAAAATCTAGACTAAGAACCTAACAATTTCAATCCTTTATGTTAAACCATAACTATCAAAACCTGTTTTCTCTAGGAAACCTCAAAAATCTAACAAGACGACTACTCAGACAAAGCTAAGCAATTAACAAGCATAATTGAAGAAAGCATATCAAAAACCAAATCAATAAATCAAAATAGAAGAGTTTAGAATTCTTCTCCATATACAAGGATGAGATTGGTCTCTCTGTAAAAATCTCTGAAATCTAAAAGTGTGCGTGCATGTAAAGAAAATAAACCTAAGCTTACGGCTTTTATAGTGATAAAAATAAGGAAAATAAAATATAAAATAAGAAAAACATAATAGGTCATGAGGGAACATTCTTAATTTTTCAAATCTTTAATTTATATTCGTGGTCAGGGATCGATCGATCCAAATAGGGATCGATCGATCTGTTCATTAATTTGGATCGATACATCTTAGCAAGGGATTAATCGATCTGAATTTACCTAACTTCCCAGTGCATTCGGATCGATTGATCCTTATATGTATCGATCGATCTCTTTCTTCGTGAAGCTTAGATCAAGCATATCTTCAAAGGGACCGATCACTTTATATGCATTTTGTCTGTTTGCACCTAAAATCTTTTGAAAATCATCCTTTTCGCTCGAGAACATCCAAAACACCTGGAAACCTAAAATATATTTCAAATATACATGGAAAACACTCGGAAAAAGCCAAATAGTAAGAATGAATACCCACTATAAGACATTAAAACCGAGTAATATCAACTCCCCTAGACTTAGATCTTTACTTGTCCTCAAGTAAAGCAAGACCAAATCTAGAGAAGAGGTTTGAAAACCGGACCACATAGGAACTCTCAGAATATCAGCAACCCCAAATTCAGACATCAAAAACTAAAAGACACTAACCCTAGACAACCATTGCAAATAAAATGTTTACCGCCACCTAACTAACGACATACTTCCTACTTTAAATTTCAATGAATCAAACTATCAATTCATATCAATCAGCTCATTAGATTCAGTTAAGTTCAAATATGTGCATTTTTACCTATGGGGAATCGATCAACGCACTAGAGTATCTGTCATTCAGAATCCCCATACCAATTCGAGCGTCGAGCTACTTCGGATCCCATCTTTTTCTTCTCCTTTTCTTTAATTTTTTCTGCTTTTATGAGATTTGCTTTCGCTTGCTCCATTTATTCTTTTTTTTTTCTTTTTTAGCAGTTTTTTTATTGAAGGGAAGGAGAAGGGATCAAAATCGTACTGAAAGAACTCTTAGTTTTACAGAGGGTTGAAGACAAAATATCTAGATCAATTATTCCAACACCATAGATAAGAGATTTTAAGATCAAATTTAGTCATAACAAAGTAGAGCTAGCATCAAATTATCAACAATCCAAAAGACCAGAACTTTCAAAAGCATATAAATCAGTCAATGGGGTTCTAATCCTAAATGCAAAAGTTAATCCAAATCAGTATCAAGTAGAGAATGATACCGAACTCACACTAGGTTAATAGTCATCATAGATTCATGTCATTGTTCCTTCGACTCGACTCGACTAGACTCATCTAAACACAAAAACAAAAAAAATGAAAATTTTCACCATAAAGAGAAAACATCAAAAATAATGTTAGTAATATCATATACCTTCCCCCGGACTTACTTCACACCGTCCCAGTGTAAAAATAAATCAGAGTAAGGAATAATGACCTGAATAAAAATAAGTCTTGAACACATAAAAAGTTAAAATGAAAGAAATATATAAGTCCAAAGTGAAAAAAATACTAATAAATGAAGCACAATCAGTGTGAGGTGTGTCCCCAACTGCCTCCTCTCTCTCTCTCTCTCTCTCTCTCTCTCTCTCTCTCTCTCTCTCTCTCTCTCTCTCTGTCGAGTGATATCCTCCCCATCATCACTGCCCCACCTCAGTGATCGGAAACAAGCCGGTCTGCTCATCTTAGCTATCACTCTCAACATCCGTTGGACCATACTGTGTGTCCTCTCTGCAGCATCTGCTGTCCACTGAATCGTCTCGAAGTCGGTAAATTTAAGATGTCAAGGTGGAAAATTGAACTCACTATAGTCCTCAGGTAAGATGGGCGAACCGTCCTCGGGATTAACGTCTCTCTCACACCTTTGAGTGGATTTTCGACCGCGAGTGCGGCCTCTTGGAAGATGCGGAGCATCTGGTGCAGCAGCAGGTGCACCACGTAAGTGCTAAGGGCCCGGGAGAAATCGAATGTTGTCAAATCATGTGATGGAAGTCAGGATCTGCTTTGGTAGATCAATATGGCACACCTGTTCCACGAGGTTCTCAAAGACATAGGTAGTGTAACTTACAAACCACCTCATAGCCAAGATGTGCTTCCAATCAGTAAATTGCGGCTCCTCCAGAATGAATAGCTTAAGTGGAATCTCTACATATATCAAAAGAGGAGTCACTAAGTTACTCATTACCTCCTTTCAGTTCGAGAACTTCAAAGCTTCGATCTTTCAGGAGGCTATAATTTGTGCAAAAACCCAACCAATTTTAGCCTTGTGTGAAGTGAGGTCTTGGTTAATCTCGTAGTAATCATTGGTGAAGTTTCACAGAGTATAGTGGAGTAACTCTAACTCCTGAGAAGTGACTGCAGCTGCTACAGATTTCCAGGACCAAGTATTCCCGACGATCTTCATTGCGATACGTATGGCGGGGTTGCGAATGCTAGTGAGCTTCACGGCCTATGACTCATACCTGCTTTGTGAAATTATGTCCCAAAGATCGTGGTATGAATGGAAGTTGGGCGATTCCAGAAAATACCCTCCATCTCTGAGACCGACCATGGGACCAAAATCTACAATGAAAATGTTGTAGAGTTTGCCAAGGCAGAAGAATTGTACCTCGGTGTCATGAAACTGTTTGCCTTCGCCGATGATATGGAACGAGGCTAGGCATCGTATCACCAAGTCTTTGTAAAGAGGATAAGCCCAGAAAGGGAAATCTCCTAGACCCATCCAATCAATGATGCGAGTGACATGTTCATCAATCCCCACTACTACCAATGCTGAATGATTCGAAAATTGTGTGGGTTCCATCTTCACCCCCAGCAAGGCGTTGTAAAACATATAATCAAAGGAATCCCACTTATCCATAATCTTCCGCTCCTTCCATCCTCTGTGATTCTTTAACTGTGAAGCCACGAGATCTAAACGGCAGTTGTTGAATCTGTATGAGGTTTGCGAGGACATGGTGATTGTACATACTTGGGATCGATAATTGGATTGTCATCTGCACTACTTAAGGCTACACCTTTTCCTTTCTCCTTTGTGGTTGATTTCTTCTTGGTTTGTGGACAAGCGGTAGAGGTGGAACTAGTTGTTTGAAGTTGTGGTTGCTTTGCGGTTCTCATGCGGGTTGCTCGGCATGTGGCTATTGGTTGGTCATCCTCCAAACTCCAAGCTTGATCGGGATCCCAGGACTCCATCCTGAAAAGAAATAGAACTTAATATTGGAGTTAGTGACGTAATCAATTTAAAGCAAAAGAATGAATGGTTTATGCAATGATCGAGCAATGTTAACCATAAGAGATAACAAGAATCAATTGCAAAAAACCTTTTAATGCACATTGATCGTGCAACACTAACTAATTAGCAAGACTCACATTTTTAAACTTAGCCAAGACATCAATCGATCCAAACAATTCAACTAGCTATGCCAAGAAGTATTAAGCAATGATCAATCAATACTAATTTCGATTAGCAAGAATCAAGATACTTCAATGAAGCAACAAAATCATGAAACTTGTTGAACTGACGACGCACTTGTCTTCCTTTCTGGCATGGTCCTGCCGCTCTCGGTTGATCTTTGTATATTTCTTGTCACTTTCCTTGCCAAGCTGGGTTAATGTCTTTGAGGAAGGTCTACGATAAGGCGCTTTGTTAAATGGTATAGGTCGTGAAGGAGGCAACTGTTTAAACAAGAGAGATAATCTTGAGGCAAGAGGAAATCTTCTGAGGCAATCTTCTGATGATATGGACGAGGCGCTTTCTTGAAAGAATGTGGAGGTGGACGAGGAAAGATGAACATAGTGCTGCTTGAGTAAGAGGAGATGAACAAAGCACTTCCCTTTGAGAGCTGAGGAGATGGACGAGGCGAGATGAACATAGTGTTGCTTGAGTAAGAAGAGATGGACGAGGCGAGATGAACAGACTACAGCTTGAGTTAGAAGAGATGAACGAGGCGAGATGAACAAAGCGCTTCCCTTGAGAGATGAGGAGATAGACGAGCCACTTCTTTTGAAGAGGGGACGAGGCACTTTCTTTGAAGAAGGGATTAGATGAGGCGCGAGTGAGAGATTGACGAGGCGCTTAAGTGAGATGGACAAAGTGCTTTGAGAGATGGACGACGTGATCTTTGAGTAACCGAAAGAGATGGACCATGCGATCTGAGTAACAAGGGGGAGATGGACGACGTAATCTTTAAGTATCCAAGGGAGATGGACCACACGATCTTTGAGTGAATGGGATTTTGGGCGCAGTCGACGATGCGATTGAGGGAGGAGAGAGAGATTCTGGTCGGATACTTCTGAATCTTATTTGAATAGTTTATGGATAGTCTTTTCAGTCTTATTCTTCTATTTTCTGGTCCCCTTCTCACTGGGGTTTTAGTTTCTATTTATAGATACTGAAATAGAAACTAGGATTACGCGAAGCGGGTCCCTCAGTCTACATTACAAGGATCCGCGCGTTCTTAGTCGGGGTGATATTTGACCCAACATGGATCTGCGTCGTTGGGTTTGGGTTATGCTTGATTCTGGAGTTTAGCCCATGTATTTGGTGGGCTTTTGAGGGGTGCTAAACCCGAGCTCAACAGTTAGCACCCCCTGGTCGGAGATGAGACAATTTCTTCGGCGGCAATAGTGTGACTTTTCTATAGGGGAATTCAAAAGGATGCTTCTAGAATTGTTATTTTTCAAGGTGTTCCTTGGTATTTTTTTGGTGAATAGGGTTGCGTCACGTGGACTCTATTCTCGAAGAGTCTTTTATAGTGACTGTTCATTTTCCACGTCAGCCCTATAAGTGTTCTTATCCTTCATATTCTCTTCATTCCTCCCCTTTCATTTTCACAAGTAATTTCTCTCTCTTCTCTCTCTCCTTTCGATCTCCTTACTTTTTAATTTTTTGCTATATTTTTTATTTTTTGTGATTCCTCCGCCGCCGTTATATCTCCTGGCAGTTTTTTCAGCGACTTTACTAATTCCCGGTGAAGATCTTGTCTTCTTTTTGAAAGAGGAGACAATGTCGTATAAGGTGGGTTCATCAACGGGGCGACAAGCCTTTGAGACTCTTCAGCTTCGGGATGAGGACGACGCCGAGATTGATCAGCTCGCTCTATTGAACATGGAGGGTTCCGGGGAGAATGTCGACGCGAATTTTGCCACTCCTATTATAGAGTCCGAGTCAGAGGTAGATGAGGAGGATCCGGAAGTCGAGTTCAACGAATATTATTTCTCGGGTGTGGGTCCAACAAAGACGACGCGTCAATCATTGACCGATTTGTGCTCTCAGTGCGGTATCGATGACCCGAACTTGGATTTCAAGATCTTGAGGTCCGAAAAGCGGCCTTGGTCACCGCCTGAAGGTTATTTTATGGTATTTGAAGATTATTTTCTTTTAGCACACTTATGGTTTCCCATCTTCGAACTCGTCTTTTCTTTTTGTGCTCATTGTCGTATGGCGTTGTATCAGTTGACGACCGTGTTGGTGCGTAACCTGGTTGGCTTGCTGGTTCTAGGCAAGGAGATCGGTGTCCCTATTTTGATCGATTTATCTGACTTTGTCGCGATGCCCCATAAGGTTCTGAAGGTCGTCAGTGGGGGGGGGATACCGGATATCCTACGATTCTGCTTTTTCTATATTCAAATGAGGGTTAAGTATACTTTAACTACAGGGATGAAGAGAAAAGTTTGGGATTGGAAAATACAGTACTTTTTCGTCAAAATCAATGACGTTGCAGTACAAGATCATGGTCGGGAGTTCTTGCGTGACTAGGCGGCACATATTGGTAGCTTTTTTGGGTCGTCGAGCCCGCTTGAGACTTGATATGTTTCCTGGTTTTTTATTGTTCCTTTGTTTTTGTAGATAAGTCGTATCCTTTTGAGAAGATCCCGGAGAATTTTTTGGAGGTTGTCAAGACACTATCGATTTAAGTGGCCGGACGTCAATCAAAATAGGATCCAAAGGAGCTTAGCCCGTATTAGAGAGAGTAAGTTTGCTCGTCCCGAACTCCTGCCGACGTGGTTTTTTGTTTTTAGCTCGGCCATCTTCTGACTTTGTTATTTTAGTTGATTCTGATCAGTTTACCTATGAACCTCGGAAAATCAAGATGACTTCAAAAATTATTAATGAGTTGAGGGCCAAGGCATTGAAGGCCTAGGCTGAGGCGGGGACGGTTAAGAAGGTGGTTTCTAAGAAGGCGGCATCGAATGTTGGGGCACTGCTGGAGACAGCAAAAGCTACAATTGATGTCAAGAAACATGGGAAGATTGACCTTGTGCCTCCGCCAAAAGAAGGGATTCGTAAATTAACGGATGCAGAAAAGCTGAAGGTGAAGGCAGTCCCTTCAGCGTCGAAGAAGAGGACATTATCGGGGCAGATAAAGGATGTGGTCCTTCTCGGGGTTGTTATCAGGGAGGGTGCTGATTTGAACCCCTTGCAGTTGTCACGGTGCCAGAGCCTACGATCGCCAAGGCTGATGGGGATGCTGAAGTTGACGTAGAGAAGAACTCAGATGATGACATGTCCCTGCCGTCTGCTCAGGATGATGGAGCCAGCGAGGAACCATGTTCCTCTATCTTTTGAATACCGAGATGCTGAAGCTTTTTGGGATGATTACGATGCGTGTGCTGAATTGGTTAGGCAATTCTTGGGATTTGTCGTCCTTTGCCGATGGTGGGGGATTTGATCTAGCCTGATATTTACAAGTCGTACTCTTATGTTGCAATCCAAGTATGCACCTTCTAGGTCCTTTCCTTCCGACGTGGTTTTGATCTCTTATTTTTTATTAATTAATTTTTTTGTTTTTGGCCAGCTGCTGAGTACCGGGAATGCGATGGTGAACATTCTTAATGCTGAATCTGAACGTAAGTCCGCCAAGATCGACAGGATGAGGAAAACTCTTGATGAGGCTAATGCGTCGGTTGGTATTTCCAAGGACAGGGTTGTCGTGCTTGAGGCGGAGGTGGTAGGGTTGAAATCTCGGGTGAAAGAACTCACAGACACGAACTCCAAGCTTGTCGAGTTGTCGAGGGAGCAGACTGAAGACTTTCTTGAGGAGCGAGATTAGCTTAAAGATGAGATAGGCCATTTGAAAGAAAAATTGGTCGTCGTTGAGGGGCGCTTGGCCGAGGAGTAGAAGGATAGGGATAGAATTATTCTTTGTGCTAAGCGGGAAAACCAGGAGAAGTGCGTCGATCGGTTTGAAAGGGTGCGTGCTTGGATGGGCGCAAGGATTCCGACAACATCGAATTGAAGCTTGACATCGTTAAGGGTACTCTTGAGATGATGGGCCTTATCGCGGAGATGGGCGGCTTGGTCCTGGAGCATCTTTCCAAGAGCCTAAAGGAGGAACTCAAGAAGTGGAATGATGAGAAGGATGCATGTGTCCGTTCCTCCCTTATCCGACGAGGATCTTGGACTCTCCCTTGTTGTCAATGAGTAAGGTTCGAATCGCCAGCTCATTTCTTAGGAGGACATAGACCGTATGCACGTGAGCGGGGCAGAGGTGTCGACAGGTTGAGACAATGCCGAGGCTTAGGTTCAAAGTACGAGTGTTGACGTTGCTGGGCAGAAGATGACCTTGTGGTTCCTGTTAATGGTCATGTCGATCAGCCGATGGAGGATGTCGTTGTTTAGTTTCTACTTGTTAATCTTTTTGGTTTTAATAGCCTTTTGTACTTAATCTATTTAAGACGGTCCCCTTTTGTACTTAATTTGATGGATTGGTCGAGGCTTTGGACTTTTTGTGATGTAATCGGTATTTTGTTATACCCCTTAGTGAAATTTGGACATCTTAGCTTTGTATTATTGTAGTTGTTTCCATTGTCGCGACAGTGTACTCGTCGTACAAAAATTGTACTTTACAAGGCGTTGTTTAATTTTAACGAAGTTGTGATTGACGAAGTATTGGTCGTCCATCATCGTAACCATCGTATTATATATATAATATTATTATTTTTTGGAGGGGGGGGGGCAAGGCATTGCTCAGTTTCTATGAACGAGTTTCAACTTGACGTGGTATTGCTTGGTTTCTGCGAACGAGTTTCAACTTTACGAGGCATTGCTTGGATTTTGTGAACGAGTTTCAACTCAACGAGGCATTGCTTGGTTTCTGCGAATGAGTTTCAACTTGACGAGGCATTGCTCAGTTTCTGTGGACGAGTTTCAACTCGACGAGTCATTGCTTGGTTTCAGCGGGCGAGTTTCAACTTGACGAGGCATTGCTCGATTTATGCGGATGAGTTTCAACTTGACGAGGAATTGCTCGGTTTCTAGGAAAAATTTTCAACTTGACGAGGCATTACTTGGTTTCTGCATACGAGTTTCAACTTGACGAGGCATTGCTCGGTTTCTAGGAACGAGTTTCAACTTGACGAGGCATTGCTCGGTTTCTGCGGATGAGTTTCAACTCGACGAGGCATTGCTCGGTTTCTAGGAACGAGTTTCAACTTGACTAGCCATTGCTCGTTTCTAGAAACGAGTTTCAACTTGATAAGGCATTGCTCGATTTCTGGTTTTGATTTTACTTTTATTACTATTATTATTTTTTATTTTTTTCAATAGTTGCGCCCTTCACTGTGGCTGCCTACGTACCCATTATAGAGGGATCAAGCGAAATGTAGTTCTTTAGAAAAGCAGTTAAAAAAATGTTTCAGGTGACGTCCGTTCCACGGTCGGGGGACTGCGACGCCGTCGAGGTCGATTAGTCGATAGACTTTGGGGGTGATGACTTCAACAATTTGGTAGGGGCCTTCCCATTTTGTTCCGAGTTTTCCCGCGCAATGTTCTTGTGTGTTTTTGAATACGTGTCGTAGGACGAGGTCACCTTCGGCGTAGTGCTTGATTATGACATTTTTGTTGTAGAGCGTTGTTGTTGCATGTTGATAGTTTTGTATTCATAGGAGCACTTGGTCGCGCAGTTCTTCTACTTTGTCAAGCTTGTCGCGTATCATGACGTCATTGAGGTTTTCTTGATTTGGCATCTTCAGTCTTCTGAGGCTATAAATGTTTGCTTCCGCAGGGACCATTGCTTCGATTCCGTGGGATAATGAGAATGGGGTGGTGTTTGTTTCGTGGGGTCGTACGGTGAGTCCACAAAATGCCATCTAGTTCTTCGGCCCCAACAACCTTTCTTTTTCTCCAGTCTCTTTTTTAGTCCGTTGATGATCGTTTTATTTGTTGCTTCGGCCTGTCCATTCCCTTGGGGGTATCTCGGTGTTGAGTGCTTAGTTTGATCTTAGAGTGGGAGCAGAAATATTCGAATTTATGAGAGCTGAACTGTGTCCCGTTGTCTTTGATAATTTCATATGGTAGGCTGTGGCGGCAGATTATATGCTTCCATATGAATTTTTTGACCTCTGTGTCTTGAATTTTGGCAAAATCTTCAGCTTCTACCCACTTCGTGAAGTATTCTGCCATGAAGAGGATAAATTTCTTTTGTTTGGATGCGGGAAACGGACCAACTATATCCATTGCCTATCTCATGAAGAGATATGGAGACATAGTCGTGCAGAGCATGTCTGTCGGAAGGTGACTTGTTGGGGAATACCTTTGGCATTGCTTGCATTTATGTGCGTGGGTGTGGCAGTCAGCGACCATGGTTGGCCAGAAGTGGCCATGTCGTTTTATTTTAAGAAATAGTGTACGTCCGTCAGATTCATTACCATCGGCTCCCTCGTGGGTTTCAGCAATTATATGCGCGACCTCTTCACGGGCGACACATGTTAGCAAGGTCCTAGTTTAATCTATACTAAGTAACATGCCCTCTGATACCACGTATTTGGAGGCTTTGGTTTTGAGGCGTCGTGCAGCCCATCGATCCCCCGCTAATTCTCTATGGGTGATGTAGCGTTTGATTTCTGTTCGCCAATCTTTGGTCGTTGATTCGCCCTCGGTTTGTTCGTTCATATTTTCTTCAATGGTTATTTGGATGGTGGCTGTAGTGATGCTTGGTGTTGTGATTTATTCAATTGGTATAGTTCGGCGCAGACCAGCGTCCGTCGTTGTGGCTAGTGCGGCCAGGGCATCGGCGGGCTGATTCTTGCTTCTGGGGATTTTGATGATTTTAACACGTTCTAATTCGCGATAGATGGTTTGGACCGCGCTTAGGTAGGCGTTCATCCTTTCGTTTTTCGCCTCGTAGTCTCCGCTAATTTGGTTTGCGACTAATTGAGAGTCGCAGTGAGCCTTTACCTTTTTTTGCTCCAAAACTTTTGGCGAGGCGGAGGACAGCTATGATAGCTTTGTACTCTGCCTCGTTGTTGGATGCAGCGAAGCCGAGGCGGATTGATTGCTCGAGGGTTTCTCTGGTTGGGGACTCAAGGCGGAGTCTGATACTTGATCCTCGTAATTTGGATGAGCCGTCGACGTGTAATATCCATGTAGTGGATGCTTTTGTTGATTCTATTAGCTCTGGGGTATTTCGATGAGAAATCGGCGAGGACTTGAGACTTAGCGCTCGTTCGTCCTTGGTAGTTGATGTCATAATCACTGAGTTCTATTGTCCATTTTTCCATTCTCCTAGACTGGCTTGGGCTATGTAGGATAGTGCGCAGGGGTTGGGCCGTCATGACCGCTACCGCGTGGGATTGGAAGTAGGGTCTTAGTTTCCTTGTTGAAATTACGACTGCGTACGCGAGTTTTTCCAACATTGGATATCGTAATTCGGCGTCGTCTAATGTTTTGCTGATGTAAAAGATTGGTTTTTGCTCTCCTCTGTCCTCGCGGACAATGACTCCGCTTACCGCCTAGACGGAGATGGAATGTAAAGTAGCAGTGTCTCTCCCTCTATGGGTTTTGCCAGTATGGGGGCGTTGATAGGTAGTTTTTTAGTTCTTTGAAGGTTGTTTCGCATCGTTCATCCCATATGAATCTTTTTCCCCTTTAAGAAATTGGTAGAAGGGCAGGAACTTCTCTGTTGACCTGGACAGGAATCGGTTCAGGGCCACGATCCGACCCGTTAGACGCTGTACTTCTTTCGTGTTCTTAGGGGACGAGAGGTCTAAGACAGCCAATATTCGTTTTTGGTTGGCTTATATGCCTCGTTGTGTTACAATGTAGCCGAGGAACTCTCTCGATCTTACTCCGAACGTGCACTTCGTCGGATTAAGCTTCATGTCGTAGTCATTAAGTATTTTAAAGCATGCGCGTAGATGGGTGACATGATCTTTCGCGGAGGTGGACTTGACTAGCATATTATCTATGTTGACCTCCATTGTCGTGCCCAGTTGCTCAGAACACATTCTGTTGACCAGCCGTTGGTTGGTCACCCCCGCGTTCTTGAGCCCGTATGACATTACTCGATAGCAAAATGTTATGCGGTCTATGATGAAGGCATTCTTTTCCTGGTCGTCTGGATGCATCATTATTTGGTTGAATCTGAAGAAGGCGCCCATAAACGACAGGAGCTCGTTGCCCGTCGTAGCTTCGACTAGGCGGTCGATGTGTGGTAGCGGAAAAATATCTTTAGGGCATGCCTTGTTGAGGTCAGTGAAGTCGATGCACAGTCTCCACTTGTCGCTCTTCTTCTTGACTACCACTGGGTTCGCAAGCCACTCGGGGTATCTTACTTTGGTGATTAATCCGGCGCTTAGAAGTTTATCTACCTCGTTGTTTACTGCCTGGGTCCGCTCATGTCCTAGCTTTCGTCGCTTCTACCTTATTGGTCTGAAAGTCGGGTCGACGTTTAGCTCGTGACAGGTGATTAGTAAGTCTATCCCCTTCATGTCCTCGATCGCCCAGGAGAACGTAGCGATGTTTTCTTTGAGGAACGAGATGAGCTTGTCCTTAATTGTTTTGTCAAGGTTGCGGCCTATGCTGACGCATCTGTTGGGGTTGGCCTCATCCAGGAAAACCTGATCAACGGGCTCATGTGCAGGCGTGCAATGTTTTGTTGTTTCAGAATGGTTGATTCCTCCATCATCCTTGTGCTCGGCTATGAAGCACGTTCTTGCGGCTCTCTAGTTTCCTTTGATCGGACCCCCTCGATGTAGGGAATCTGATACATTGGTGGTATATGGACACTGGCGCTTTCATCGCGTATAGCCAGGGCGTTCCTAGTATGGCGTCAAAGACAAGATGTTGGTCGACCACGAAGAATTTGCTGATTCTCGTAGTGCCCATCGCTCTTATGGGTAGCTTGATCAATCTGATCGCTTCCACCGTATCCCCACTGAATCCGGTTAGGGGGTGAAGTGACGGTTTTATCTTCGCACCGTCTATTTCCATTTTCGATAGTGTTGCTTTGAAGAGGATGTTTATCGAGCTTCCCGTGTTGAAGAGTATTCACGTGACCTCGCAGTCGGCGATCATGAGCTCTGTTATGAGGAAGTCATTATATGGGCCGTCTACTCCGCCGGCATCATCTTCGATGAACCTTAATGGAGCGTGTCGGCATCGGGTACCCTGGAGCTAGCCAGTGCCGTGACGACTCGTCATTCCGATTTTTTATCGCTTTCACAGAATCGTTGTAGTGTCGTAAGCCTTCCATGATGACGTTGATGCGTCTTCGCGGTATGGGTTGTACTTTGTCTGCGTCTTCCCTTTCTCTTTTTGGTGGTTCCATGTCGACGACCATGGTCTGCTGTTGTGTATTCATCTGGTTGTCACGATTATACAGCGCTGGTTAATTTCAACTGTCCTGTCTTTGTCTATTGTTGGGTCCTCTCCATTCGGGCCTTGTGTTTTCCCAGCTGCTCCCTTCGTTGTATTGTTTGAGGACCACATTTTTCAGATGCCGGTAGTCGGGCTGTGTCCCACCCTGTCGTGGTAGTCGCAGAAGGCTCCATGATCTTCGTCTCTTTTCCATGGGGTGGGCTGTCTCTGGTTCCCATGTTCTGCCACATAGTGGATGACAATTTTTCTTTTCTCTCGCTCTCTGTCATAGTGCTGGCGAGGCTCTCTGTAATCATCCTTGTCTTTTTGAATTGGTCGTTTTTTGCGTGTAGTTTTGTCATCACGCTCGTTCTTCTTTGGCCTCTATGAATCTATTCGCTCGGTGCAACGTGTCCTCGAGTGTGTGTGGTTGGTTGAGTACTAGTTCTTCTCATAATTGTTACTCGTACGATAACAAATTTCTAAGGGCGACTATAGCAGCCTAGTCGAGAATTACGATGCGAGAGACTATCTTTTTATACCTTTCTATGAATTCTCTTAGTGATTCGTGACTCCCCTGTGTGAGTGTCCAGAGGTCGGCGGTGGATGCTTTTTTCTCGATGAACAGTCGACAATTGTTGGAAACTGTCAATTGTCCCCGATGGGAGCCGTGAGAACCATGTTAATGCTGCTCTGCCAAGGTTCTCGATGAACATTTGATAGTAAGATGCGTCTTTTTCTTCGGGAGTAAAACGCGAACGTCCCATTGAGATGGTGAACGCATTCATGTAATGGCCTGGGTCGTTGTTGCCTTTGAATATTGTTAGTTTAATCTTGGTGGTGTGGCTGATTTGGGTTCCTGTGATGCGGCTTGTGAATGGGGTTCGCTGTGTTTCTTCTACCACACGTTCTATTTCCGGGGTTGAGATGATAGCCTTTTGTACTTGGGAACTCATTTCTTGAAGTTTTTCTTTGAGGGCTGACGTTTCGATGGCGCTGGTCTGTGCATCTGTTATTGGTGGTTGAATTGTCAGTCGCGCCAATTCGAGTATAGTCTGGTGTTGCCCTGTTAGCGGGTGTGTGCTCGATGTACCAAAGAAGTTTCGGGTTACTGTTTCAACGTGCATCCTTCTTTTGCTGGCCGAAATGGCTGCGTCGAAACTGGTTTGAAATTCCCTTGCTTCGCTAGCCTGGTCGTCTAGGCGCTGTATGATATTTTGGTGGTTTCAGTTGTTTGATTTTCCAGCGGTTTTGCCGGTTGCGCTGGCCCAATATGTTGATTCTTCTGTGAGGGCGGGTCCTCCATCTGTATTTCTTTGTCGACCATGTCATCGATGATTGCTGGATTTTATGCTATTGTTTCCTATGGTTTCTCAGGGATATTATTTTCCTACGGTCCCCATAGACGGCGCCAAATATTGAACCGACCACACACTTGTCTTCCTGCCTGGCATGGTCCTGCCGCTCTTGGTTGATCTTGGTGTACTTCTTATAACTTTCCTTGCCAAGTTGGGTTAATTTCTTTGAGGAAGGTCTCCGCCAAGGCGCTTTGTTAAATGGGATATGTCGTGAACGAGGAAACTCTTTAAACAAGAGAGATAATGTTGAGGCAAGAGGTAATCTTCTGAGGCAATCTTCTGATGATATGGATGAGGCGCTTTCTTGAGAGAATGTGGAGGTGGACGAGGCGAGATGAACAAAATGTTGCTTGAGTAACATGAGATGAACAAAGCACTTCCCTTGAGACATGAGGAGATGGACGAGGCGAGATGAACAGAGTGCTGCTTGAGTAAGAGGAGATGGACAAGTCAAGATGAGTAGACTGCTGCTTGAGTTAGAGGAGATGGACGAGGCGAGATGAACAAAGCGCTTCCCTTGAGAGATGAGGAGATGGACAAGGCACTTCTTTTGAAGAGGGGACCATGCACTTTCTTTGAAGAGGTGAATGGATGAAGCGCGAGTGAGAGATTGGTGAGGCGCTTAAGTGAGATGGACAACGCGATCTTCGAGTAGCAAGGGGAGATGGATGACGCAATCTTCAAGTATCCAAGGGAGATGGACCACGCGATCTTTGAGTAACCGAGGGAGATGGACCACGCGATCTGAGTAACAAAGGGAGATGGACGACATGATCTTTAAGTATACAAGGGAGATGGACCACATGATCTTTGAGTGAGTGGGATTTTGGGCGCAGTCGACGACGCGATTGAGGGAGGAGAGAGAGATTCTGGTCAGCTACTTCTGAATCTTATCTGAATAGCTTATGAATAGTCTTTTTCAGTCTGATTCTTCTATTTTCCGGTCCCCTTCTCAATGGGGTTGTAGTTTCTATTTATGGATACTGAAATAGAAATCGGGATTACGCAGAGCGGGTCCCACAGTCTACAATACAAGGATCCGCGCGTTCTTAGTCGGGGCAATATTTGACCCAACATGGATCCGGGTCGTTGGGTTTGGGTTATGCCTGATTATGGAGTTTAGCCCATGTTTTTGGTGGGTTTTTGAGGGGTGCTAAACCCGAGCCCAACAAAACTTAAAACAATTCTAATCACAACATCAAGAAACATGGATAATGGTGAGCAAGGATATAAGTAATACTAACATAAAATTAGCAAGAATCAAGGTAAGAACCATTCAAAGAATCCAAAAATCAAGAGATATGAACTTAGAAATTGAGAATTAAAAATCATGGGAACCAAACAAACACATATAGCAATCCAAATTCATTCCTAAACCATTCTTTTAACTCATTTGTGCACAACTTATCAACTATCCTCAAATCCTTAACCAAAGTTTCAATCCTAAAGTCAAAATTCCACAATCTCAACATAACTTTTTCCAATCATCATGCATGCCTCAATTAAGTATAAAATAGTGTTAATTGGTATCCTAGAGAGCTATTTCACCATTCAAATCAACCAAAACCCGAAATCTCCAATTGTGACCTAATATCAAAATCAACACCAATCAAACCTCAAATCATCATCATTGCTACGAAATGACATATAGATGTAGTGTATCAATCAAAACAACATTTCCAACTCCAAAAATCAACCAAACCCGAAATACCTAACTCAACCTAAACTTTCCGGAACTAGGGATGAGAAAATCGAACCCATACCTCATAGAATTGATGAGAGAGTATTAGAAACGGATATAGTGAAGAAAACCGTGAGAAAAAGAGCCAAGAATCGTTCAAAGAGATGAATAATCAAGGGACATTGAGCAATAGAGATTTTGGAAGGTTTTAGAGAAAACTTGAGTAAAAATGGTGAAATGGGGAAGTTTTGCTCAAAATTAAGGATTTAGGGAGAAAGAATCAATTTAAACCAAGTGAAAACCGGTTTAATTAGAGAAATCAGGTTCGATGTAAGTCAAAATCGACTTACCTGGAAGAGGGATCGATCGATCGCAAGGGGGATCAATCGATCGCAGGGGAGGATCGATCGATCGTAGGGAAAGATCGATCGATCCCTTTTTACGTAACTACCTGGAATCGATTGGATCGATGGATTCGTTTTTTTCTTTCTGGGCATCGATGGATCGATTGATCCATAGACGGATCGATCGATCTTAACCTCTGAACTGAACCTGATTTTTTTCTTTTTCTGAAACACCCCAAAACACTTTGAACTCACAACTAAAAGTTAAAAATTAGTAATCTAAAATCTAAAGTGACTCAAAACAAAAACCACTCAACTAAAAACATCAAATAGTGGGTTGCCTCCCACTCAGCATTTGTTTAACGTCATTAGCTTGACGGTACTTACCTATAAGTCCAGGTAGTGTTAGCATTGAGAAATGTTCCATAACAGGGTCTAAGAGCGAACATTGTCAACTTTAGAACTTTCCCCATTACATTATTTGCTACATCGGTTCCTTATCCTTTAACTCTAAGGTAAAGAAGGCTCTAACCTTTGAGAATGGCTTCGAAGTACCTTTGCTCTTCACCTTATACTCGACCATATTTCCATCTATTGCCTGAAGAATCAAAGTAACTTGAGAATCTCTTTTGATCTTCGTTGGTTTCACCTTTGCATCTTTGTTACCCTTGATAATTGTGTTCTTTGTTAGGGCATGGGAATCTCCAACTATGAATTCATTAGCTGCACTCTTAGCACTAGGTCCTACCTGAGATTCATGCTTCATCTTATCTTCTTTCACCATTGTGATTCTAGATGCTCCTTTAAGAGGGACTACTGGATATAAATACCTCTTCTTCACTTTGGTAAGGGATATACACTGATTAGGCATATCAACTACAACTCCTACAAATGCTAGAAAAGGTCTTCCCGTAACTAGTGGCATATCTGACTCCCCATTCATCTCCAAGATATGGAAATCAACATGAACTAGACAACCTCCAACTTGTACCAGTAGGTCAGATATGAATCCAATCGAAGTTATAATGGAATCATCAGCAAGATGAAATGACGTCTTAGATGGTTTAATACCTGAGATTCCCAATTTCTCTGTAACAGCCTTTGACATGACACTCACATTAGCACTTGTATCGCAGAGTGAGTCCTTGAATTCCACCTCATTGATCGAACAAAGAATTATGAATTCTCCAGGATCTTGCATCTTATGAAGTCTTCTTGATGGATTCGGTGGCTTACCTATCATCTCACTATCCTCAAAATCATATTTAGACTTTTTAGGCTCAATCGGGTAAGATATCTTGGGTTTATATACCCCTCTTGAAGTTGATGTAGTATGAGCTAAGGGATCGATTGATATCTGAGATGATCGATCAATCTCTAAGATGATCTCGTAATTGTTCAAATTAGATAACAGCGGATCAATCAATCCACAAGGGATCGATCGATCTCTTTGTGCGTAAACTTTTGATGTAGTTGGATCGATCAATCCATGTGACATGATTGATCAATCTGATTCTCGGGACTTTGTTGCCACGTTGGATCGATCGATCTTTTTCTCTGCATTTTTTTCTGAGTCCTTTTCTGCAACTTGATGATTGAAATCTGCATTCTCTTCGCCAATTTATGCTCCTTTTTCTACTTTATCAATTTCTTCATTCAATTCAGCAACTATAGACTTGCAATACCCTTTTGGATTATCTTCAACTTTCCCAGGGAGAACACTAGCTTGTCTCTTCACAGCTTCTAAAGACTGAGATACTTGTAGATCGAGCTTCTTAACATGATTGGACAATGACTCAAATTTGTTGTTCAAGTCATTGTACAGGATGTCTATCTTGACATTGAGGTTCCTTTCAGACTGTTGTTGACCTTCCGAGATATGTTTGAGCATGGCTTCCATTTTTTTCTTGTTGAGCTTGAAAAGCATATTGAAATGGTTGTTGAAAACCACCTGAGTTGGAATTCTGCACAAAAGCTCTATTCTGATTTCCTTGGAAACTAGTTCCACCTGAATTATGACCAAATTGTTTCCCAGTATTCTGCACAAAAATCTTTTGTTGAGTTGGGTACACTTGGTCTTGGTGACTTTCCACATTGGTGCTTCTCCAAGAGAGATTAGCCTTGTTGAACCTTGGATTGAAACCTTGATTGAATACTCTATGACCTTAGCTATTGATAAAACTCACTTCTTCTACATTTTCAAGCTCTTTGATTGCAAAGCAATCTGCTTCAATCTTCTGTACATCTTCAGCTAATGACATGTTTCTTCTTTTGGCTATTGAGAAGTTGAGTAAGAACTCCTTTAACCTCTGCAAGTTCAAAAGATTCTGAACTAGATGATCTTGTTCTTCTATCATAGTTAGGATAGTGATTGTTGTTTCTTGCAGTGAGATTTTCAATCAGCTTATATGCTTCATTCACAGGCTTAGTCATGAAGTCACCATTGCTGGTTGCATCAAGAGAGAGCTGATATTTTTGATCGATACCTCTATAGAAGGTGTTGAGGAGATTCAGCTAAGAGAATCCATGATGAGGACAATTTCGAAGGTATCCCTTGAATATGTCCCATGCTTCGAAGAAAGACTCTACATAACCTTTCTGAAACTGAGAAATCTTGCTTCTCAGGTTATTGGTCCTTGTAGTTGTGAAGAAGTGGCTCAAGAACTTAGATTTGCAATCATCCCAAGTTTCAATGGAGTTGGGTGGTAGATATTTTAACCACCTTAGAGCTTTTTCTGCAAGTGAATGATTGAAGAGCTTGCAATGTGTAAAATCCTTAGAGACTCCATTGAGTTGAAAGGTACCACATATGTCTTCAAAGTTGTATATATGGTCTATGGGATGCTTAGTGGGCAAACCATGGAATTGATTATACCTGACCAACTGGACGAGCTAGATAGGGAACTGATAATCGTGTCTCTAAGGTTGACGAGGATAAAAAGCGTTCCTATTAGCGAGGAAGGCTTCGGGATTGTTAAAGTCTCCAACCAAAACCATGTTTTGTTGTTTTCGATTGAAAATATCTTAAGGATCTCCCAAAACGATGTAGTTTTTCCCAACCGGTGGATTTTGATTACCATTATCAGCACCTTGATTAGCATTACCAGCTCCTTGTCCATGTAGCACTTGATTGCCGTTTTCTCCTTCTTGTCATGGCGGCATTTGATTGACGTAACCTTCTGGTTGGTTAACCACCAACTGCTGTAATCCAGGTTGAGGATTCTGGACGTTCTGCCCTCCAGGAGGAATTTGGACGTTTTGATCTTCTGGAAAGATCGAATTGTTAAGGTTGACGTTATCTCCCACTGTATTGGATGAGCTTGTGTTTCTTCTTTCTTTCTGGTTTGAGCGTTCTAAATTCAAGAGTTCTTTATTACCAGGGCTGAGCAATTCCTTAGACTTATAAGATCGTAGGATCATGCACCTATAAAAAGGAATTCAAGTTAAGAGAAACGCGATTAGTGTTGAAACAAAAATATCTTTAGATTAGACTCTAAATAAAACATAAAAGTCACAATTGGTCCCCGGAAACGGCGCCAAAAATATGATAGCCTTAGGATTTTAATCCTAAATCTACACTGCATAGAACATGTCTCAAAAGTATAAACTAGGGTCGAATTCCACATAGACCAGATTGTGCGGCTTTCAATTAAACGTAAATTCTAGCTAAGACGATAATTAGAAGGTTGTTTTTTTTTCTAATGATTGTAGATTAAAGCGATATATAAAACGGTTGTAATTCAATTAAATAAAGCGTCAGGCGTTAGGGAATTTCACATGTATTCTTGTATGAAGCTCAGGTTAACATGCAGGATTTTACTTTAAAAATAGTTCTCAACATGAAAGACATATCTAGATTAATCTCCTCTCAGAGTATTAACCCCTTGGTTGAATCATCAGATATAAACTCTCGAAGTCCAATAATTCAATCAATCATTCAATTCACATTCAATTGTTCATAGATATTCAAGACAACACTCTCGTTAAGAAAGAACATCTACTCATCTAGATTAGGTCGGATCTCTAAACCAAATCTCTTTGTGTTTATCAATCTAATATCAATGAACTAAATGGCCAATTTAATTTAAGCATTAACAACAAATCTAGACTAAGAACCTAACAATTTCAATTCTTTATATTAAACCCTAACTATCAAATCTTCTTTTCTCTGGGAAACTCGTAAACCCTAACAAGGCGACTACTTAGACATAGCTAAGCAATCAACAAGCATAATTGAAGAAACCATATCAAAAACCAAATCAATAAATTAAAATAGAAGAGTTCATAATTCTTCTCCAAATACAAGGATGGGATTCGTTTCTCTGTAAAGCTCTGCAATCTAAAAGTGTGTGTGCGTGTAAACCTAAGCCTAAGGCTTTTATAGTGCTAAAAATAATGAAAATAAAATTAAAAAATAAGGAAAATATGATAGTTCTTGAGGGAAAATTCATAATTTTTCAAATCTTTAATTTTTATTCTCGGTCAGGGATCGATCGATCTGTTCATTAATTTGGATCGATTGATCTTAGCAAGAGATCGATCGATCTGACTTTACGTAACTTCCCAGTGCATTTGGATCGATCGATCCATATATGTATCGATCGATCTCTTTCTTCGTGAAGCTTAGATCGAGCATATCTTCAAAGGGATCGATCACTTCATATGCATTTCGTCCGTTTGCACCTAAAATCTTTTGAAAATCATCCTTTTCGCTCGAGAACGTCCAAAAAACCTGGAAACCTAAAAATATTTCAAATATACATGGAAAACACTCGGATAATGCCAAATAGAAGTATAAATACCCACTATAAGGCGTTAAAACCGAGTAATATTAACTCCCCCAAACTTAGATCTTTGCTTGTCCTCAAGTAAAGCAAGACCAAATCTAGAGAAGAGGTTTGAAAACCGGACCACACATGAACTCTCATAATATAAGCAACCCCAAATTCAGACATCAAAAACTAAAAGACACTAATCCTAGACAATTATTGCAAATAAACTGTTTACCGCCACCTAACTAACGACATACTTACTACTCTAATTTCAATCAATCAAACTATCAATTCATATCAACCAGCTCATTAGATTCAGTTAATTTCAAATAGGTGCATATTTACCTATGGGGATTCGATCAACGCATTAGAGTATCTGTCATTCAGAATCCCCATACCAATTCGAGCATCGAGCTATTTCGGATCCCGTCCTTTTCTTTAATTCTTTTTCTTTCTACTTTTTAAGATTTGCTTTCGCTTGCTTCTTTTATTCTTTTTTTTTTCTTTTTTTAACAGTTTTTTATTGAAGGGAAGGAGAAGGGGATCGGAATCGTACTGATAGAACTCTTGGTTTTACAGAGGGTTGAAGACAAAAATATCTAGATCAAGTATTCCAACACCATATATAAGTGAATTTAAGATCAAATTTAGTAATAATAAAGTAGAGCTAGTATCAAATCATCAACAATCCAAAAGACCAGAACTTTCAAAAGCATATAAATCAGTCAATGGGGTTCTAATCATAAATGACACAGTTAATCCAAATCAGTAAACAAGTAGAGAATGATACCGAACTCACACTAGGTTAATAGTCATCATAGATAATGATCCGTTTGCATATCTTCAAAGGGATCGATCACTCCATATGCATTTCGTCCGTTTGCACATGAAATCTTCTGAAAATCATTTTTTTTGCTCCAGAACATCCCAAACACATGGAAACCTGAAAATATGCCAAATATACATGGAAAACACTCGGATAATACCAAATAGCAAGTATAAATACCCACTATAAGGTTTTAAAACTGAGTAATATCAAAAATGTACTTTGATGAAAAGGTAGAGAGAAATGATGAAAGTTTGATGCTTATTGAAGAGGAAAATTTTAGAATCAATTATTTTCTTAGAATTTTTGACCAGACTACAACATCTCTCTTTGGATAAGGTTTGAAGAATTTGAAGAGTATGCCAAGATGTTTGGATTCTTGTTTGATCCGACAAAGCTTAGGAAAAAAGCAGAAAATGACTTAAAAGCTTCATGTCTCTACCTTGAAACTTCTGTCAAACATAGTGATCATTTAGATTTTGATGGAAATAATATACTTTTAGAGAACAAAGTTTTAAGAGATCTTTTACCAGATGAGATCACAAAGCCTATTGAGTTACTAGATTATTTAAAACAACACGAAGGTTGTTATCCAAATATATGGAATCCATATAGAGTGATGGTAAGGATTTTGGTTTTGGTCACTCCTAAAGAAAGAATTTTTTCTAAGTTGATGTTGATTAAGTGTTATTTACGATCAACTACGTCAGAGGAAAGATTAAACGGTTTGACTATATTGTCAATTGAGAAGGGCATGGTTGGTGAGCTTGACTATCTAACTTTGTTGGATAATTTTGCTGGAACAAATGCGAGAAGAACAATTTTTAAAGATAGATAGATTTATCATCGAAATTAGATTGTTTTGTTGGTGAATTTTTATTTTATATATTATATTTAGGATATTTGTAGTTATTTGAATCATACGTTTTATTTTAANCTAAAGACTGAGCTTCTAGATGAAGTACTCATATTCTTTGTCTTCAAGTCTCTTCCTCCTTATTTCAATCAATTGAAATCTAGTTATAACACACATTGGAGCAATGGTCTCTTAATGAGCTTATTGCATATTGTGTTCATGAGGGAGATAGGATCAAACAAGAAAAGACAGAAACTGCTCACATGGTTAGCACCTCTAAAAATTTGGGCAAAATAAAGAAATTTGAGCACACTAATAATGACGCTGTTAAATATCCAAGCCAAAAGAAACGTGCTAAAGGTGAGGATACATGTTTCTTTTACATGAAGGCTAGAAATATAAATAAGGACTATCATAAGTATCATGTTTGGCGTGGTAAAAGGATTAAGTTCTTTGCTATGGTTTTTTCCTGAATAAATTTAGTTGATGTTCCTAGAAACACTTGATGGTTAGACTCAGATGCTACTACTAACATCAGTTATTCACTACAGAAATGTCTAAGCTACCGAAAACCAATTAATGTTGAAAGATGCATTCATGTGGCTAATGAGATTCCGGTGAATGTGGAGGTTATCGCGCATTTTAGATTGTTTTTTTGTTCTTGTTGTTTTTGGAATTGAAAGACACTAAAGTTGCACCGTCTTTTAAACAAAATCTAGTCTTCGGTCCTTATTTAGACATATTAGGTTATTCATGTGTGATTGAGAACAAAGTTGTTTCTTTTTCTTTAAATTCAAACTTTGTTGGAACTGGTAAATTTTTGGATAGTTACAGTCTTTATTTGCTTGACACTAGAAATTCTAAAGCTAAAAATTTAATTGTTGAATCTAAAGGTACTAAACAGAAATTTGAAAATGCAAATTCAGGAACTCTGTGGCTCAAACGCTTAGGTCACATCTCTAGGAAATATAGTTGAGCGACTTGTGTCAGAAGATATATTGAGTTCAACTGACTTCACAGATTTTTGATGTTTGTTTAGATTGCATTAAAGGTAAACATATCAAACATAAAAATTAGGTGCATATAGAGCTACATATGTTCTTGACAAATTGGACTCTAAAACTGTGAGCAATCACTTTATTGGTTATTCGGAACGATCTCAAAGCTATAAATATTATGATCCCATACAAAGAAACATTTTTAAGACGTGTTATTTTCTTTGAGGATGATGAATTTTGGAGAGAAATAAAGTTAGGAATATCATATTTGAGGAAGAATCGGCTCCAGTGCCGATACCGATTCATGTAATTGCTTTGGACAAAGAAAATTTAGGACCTCTGGTTGATAATGAAGTTCTTCTTCCAAATCTAGATGTTGATAATATACAACATGAAGGTTTAGAACCTCAAGTTGATAATGAGGTTCCTCATCCAACTCAAGATGTTGATGATATCCAACATAAATGTCAAATTAAAAATCCTTAAGAAGCCGTGCAGCAAGATCAGGTTGCTTTGCGTTGATCCACTAGGGTAAGAAAAAATGTTATTTCATATGAATAATAGGTCATGTTCGTTTGTGCATCCGGATGGTTGTATCTGGATGCAAATATACATATGTTGTTCGTTTAGATGGTTGTATCTGGATGCAAATATACATATGTTGTTCGTTAGTATGTGGATACAAACTTTGGATATTAATTTTTTGATATCCAAAATATCAAGATTAATCCAAAAACATAGAAACGAGTTTTTTTGCTAAAAACACATCAACATATTTTTACCCGGAAAATCAATTTTTGCACACAAAAAAATGGCGGAAACAAGAATTTCATCAAAAAATGTTGAAACGCGAATTTTCTCCAAAAACACGAAAAGGCGATTTACGCCATAAACGCGAAAACGCGACTTTCCGCCAAAAAAATATGGAAACACGATTTTCCGTCCAAAAACGCAGAAACACCGTTTTTCATTAAAAACGCGAAAACATGATTTTCCACCAAAAACGCGGAAACGTAGAAACGTGATTTTTTTGCCAAAACGCAGAATTACGATTTTTCACCAAAAAACGTGAAAACGCGATTTTCGCCCAAACTCGAAATTGGGATTTTCAGCTAAAAAAGCGTAGATGCGATTTTCCACCAAAAAAGTGATTTTCTGCCAAAACATTAATGTTTTTTTCTACAAAAAAAGTTAAGAACTAGGTTTTTCTGCCAAAACACGAAAACAAGTTTCCGCAAAAACACAAGCACGTTTTTTGGTCAAAGACGCGAGAATGTTTTTTCTGCCGAAAATAGGAAACAATTTTCCTCTAAAAACTCATAAATAAGTTTTTCCACCAGAAACGCAGAAAAAATGTAAAACCGCGTTTTCTCAACCATATATACGGAAACCCGTTTTAACGCCAAAATGCATAAACGCTTTTTCCCGCCAAAATACGGAAACACATTTTCCTTGCAAAAACGCAGAAACACGTTTTTCTTCCAAAAACACAGAAACACGTTTTCTAGCCAAAAACGCGTTTTCTCGTCAAAAAAGCTGAAATGGGTTTTTTGTGTTTTCCCACCAAAAATTATTTCCTCATTTTTTGCAGAAAGCGTATCTCCGCTTCTTTTTGTCGAAAAACGTGTTTCTGCGTTTTTCTTGGAAAAATGTGGTTGTGCGTTTTTGTCTAAAAAATGTGGTTCTCCATTTATGGTGGGTTTCTGTGTTTTTCACGAAAAATATGTTTTCGTGTTTTTCAGCCGATAAAATTGTTTAGTCGTTTTTGGTGGAGAAACGTTTTTCCGTGTTTTTGCGGAAAAACATCTTTCCGGGTTTTTGGCGTAAAAATTAATGTTGTTGTTTTGAGAAAATGTATCTTGATATTTTTACAAATTCAGAAACGAACATGTAGATGCAATATGAAGATGTCAAATGCAGATTTGAAAACGAACAACATCTGGATGCAACATCCATAGATTTCTAACATAACACGAGGAAAATAAACTCTCATGGACGTTGATCCTATGAACTTCCGTCAGGCTATGAGTTGTTCCATTTCAGATAAGTGGATTAGAGCAATGAAAGAAGTGTTGAGATAAGCTCGAAGATAGCTTGAGGGTCAAGCAAAGCATTATATCCTATTTATGTTTAGATAAGATAAGTTTCAAAGATTATCTATTATATTTTAGGAGATATCTAGAATATATCATGAGTTATTTAAACTTATATGATATCTAATAAGGAATAGGAAATTAGAGACTATATAAGAAGATGCCAAGATGTGGCATAACTTATGAGATTTTGAGACCTTTAAGTTTTGAGTTATTTTCTTAAAGTTAATAAGAATATTTATTTCTTAAATAAAAGTCTCAATATCTATTTGCTTAGATCATTAATAAGAGTATCAATGCTAGAAAATAAAGTTTGTGGCCTAATCCAGCTACCAGAAGGAAAGAAACCGATTGGTTGCAACTGGATATTTAAAACCAAGAGAGATTTGAATGGCAATGTGGAAAGGTATAAGGCTCATCTAGTGGAAAAAGGCTATTCTAATAAGGAAGGTATTGACTATAAAAAGATCTTTTCTCCAATTTCATCAAAGGATTCTTTTAAGACAATTATGGTCCTTGTTGCACATTAAAGAGATCTTTTCTTCAGTTTCATCAAAAGATTCTTTTAGAAAAATTATGGTCCTTGTTGCACATTATGATTTGGAATTTTATCAATGGATGTCAAAGCAGTATTTCATAATGGATACATTGATGGAAGATTTATATGGAGCAACAATAAAACTTTTCCTTAGGTGATGCGAAGAAAATGGTATTCAAATTGACAAAATCTATTTAGGGGCTAAAAATAGGCTTCCCGTCAATGTTACTACAAATTCATAAGGTTATCATCTCATTTGGTTTTGAGTTGAATTTGGTTGAAGATTGTGTATCAAAAGTTCAGTGGGAACAAGTTTATTGTCATGCTTTATATGTCGATGACATATTATTGGCCATTAACGATATAAACATTTTGGTAAACACCAAGAGATTTCTTAAAGAAAATTTTTGAGATGAAAGATCTTGATGAGACATCTTTTGTCTTAGGAATCGAGATTCATCGAGATCGTTGTCAAGGAATTCTTAAACTGTCATTCTCACCTCCTTTTCTACTCTTTGTCTCTTCCATGTCTGAGACAAATCTTTTTCACCACGTACCGGACCAAATATTATACCCCGAGCCGGGCGGTTAGACTTCTTAAACTTTAAATTCTCTTTTTGACTCCCATTAAGATGTTGACTAATGCCAACTCCATCACTTACAACTTTTCTTTTCTCCTCCCCTCCAGATTTCACGGCTAGACTATTCCTCAACGACATAACCTAGCCGTTAACATCAGTCTCTAACACGTTACTCTCGCTGGTTTCCTTATCCACCAACCCATTAAACTCTTTTCCCCTTTCACACTCTCCTTGATCCAACCTCTAGACTCCCAAATATATTTGAAACCACCAGGTCCTTAACAACTTCACTCCCCATCCTACTACTCGAAGTATGTTCAGTTCTCATTGGTAATTTATCTTTACGCCTATTTTGGTGACTAACCAATTGAAAACCATCCTCCTCCATATTCTCTGTCACAACTACCTCCCTTATTATTGGAAATGAAACTGATGAGCTAGCGTCAGTCTGTCTCTTCCCGCAACTGACACTCAAATGACCATACAACCCACAAATAGAGCATATATTGTTCAAACCCTCATAAGCAACAAAATATCTCCCATCATTTATTAGAATTGTACCTTTAAGCGGTTCCTTGGATTTATTTCAACACACATTCTCACAATGTGAGCTCTTTCAAATCTCAAAGTCGTTGAATCCACCCGAAATGGAGAACCTAACCCCTTCGTAATTCCCATTAGGATGGACTTGTGATAGAAATTCACTGGCATATTAGTTAATCAAACACACATTGGCGTAGTGACAATACCATCCACTAACAGATCAAAATCCTCCGTCCATGCCTTCACCATCAAATAACTACCATACACTCGCCAAGGTAGTCTTCCTCCTGTTCAAAACGGACCAAGAAAAAGTTTTGAGGTAAATCCAAAACACACATCTTACCCTTCAGACCCCACAACTCCCGTAGCTTTCTATTTAACGCCGGTAACGCCACATTATGACCCAACATTTTGACATACAAACAATTCCTCCATAAACCTTTCATAGCATCCAATACCTCCTGACCAATCGTCACTAATGGCTCACCGTCTTCACCATAAGGGAATTCCACCTTCAATCTTGAATTCACAAATCCAGCATCCACCAATTTTTCAAGATTCAACAATCCCTGCCCATCGCCACACTTCACCTTCTCCGCCCAAGAAACTCCTTTACTCTCTCCAGGATCAGGCGGACGTCCAACCTCATCCATCAGATCATCTACCTCCATCACAGAACCAATCAACACATTTTCCTCTTTCGAAACCCTAATAGAACCAGTCGCCATCGCTTTTGGAGATCCTTAATCTTAGTATTCTTAGATTTATTTTTCAAATTTATAAAATTGTTTGAAGTGAAACAAAATCAAATGAACAATATATATATTGTAAATTGTTCTTATTTCGCATGATATATATTTTTATAATGTATATTCATAATCTCTTCAAGTAGATTTCTATATTTGGAGGGGTTTTAAAAATCAACCCTTATCATATAATTATAGTGCTAAATCTATTAAAAAAATATATAAAGAAAAAAAGTATAACTGATTTCATAAAAGAATATATGATGAAAACGGCGCTCGAATAATATTTTAGTTTAGATTTGGGCGTTTGGATTTTTTTCAAGTTCTAGATAGTTTAGATATAAATTTAGGATCGGTTTGGGTATTTTTAAAGCTCGATTCAACTTTCAGTTTCTAAATATTTGGTTTGGTTTGGTTCGGTTCAAATTATTAGGGTAATAGATTTTAATATTCATTCAAGTAATTTTTTATTTTATTTTGATACCTACTTAGATATATCAGTTACTATTCAATTTTTGATTAAAAATCCTTACTAAATATAAAAAAATTAACTAACGTCTTGTAATGTAATTGTGTGTAATTTTATAATTTATATATTTAGTAAAATATTATATATTTGGGTGGTATTCAGTCTATTTGGATAGTTTTTTTTGTTTCCTAAAATTTTGATTTGATTCAAATTTTACTGAATTATTCAGATAATAAATTTTAACATCTATTTAGATGATTTCATAAATCAGTGTAGATTTAGAACAAAATATTTTAGTTCGATTCGATCTTTCAAAATAACTTGTTTTGTCCACCCTATTATATAGTGTAATTAATTTTAATCGCACGGACAACGAACTCTACGCTGCTTTACGTGGCAGGAAAAGAGTGGACCTTGACCTAAAATCCATGCATAGACTTGTAAAACTAGATCTTGCGATGTGATTTCCCGGATATACCCTCATTGTTCATAAAGACTCAAGGTTAATTTAGGTAACTATATAAAGTCAATAAGCTCGTCAGATCCAAAACGTGATTTTACAGCCTCCCCCTCCCCTTTAGATCAAATCTCATCCCCAGAGAGAATAGAGATTCAAAACCACTCTCTCCTTTATAAATCCTATTTTACAAATCTTTTCCCTCTCGAAATCTCTTTTCTTTCTACGTATAAAAGCCCTTGCCTTCTTGAATCGTTCACCTTCCTTTCGCCAAACCAATTTTCCCTGGAATTTCTCTACCAATCGTCTTTTTGGGTTACGAAACCCTAGATTTAAAATTTCCGGATTCCTAACTAGCGAAAGGTCTTATCACTTTCTTACCCTCTGATTTCTAATGGGTCCAATTCCTTGGATTTGATTTGAGCTTCTCCGTACCTTTTTTGTTGATTTTCTTCGAATTAGATCTCATATTCTGAAGTTGTTTTCTTGTAGACTTTCGTTGTTTAGTTGTGATACCAACAATTGTAGAACTCTATAAGCAAAATCTCTTTTATTGAGACAACCTGATTTGGTCAATGTTATCAGACTTGTAAAACTTTTAAAACAATCTTTATAGTGGATGCTTGCTGGTTTAGATCGACATGAATTTGGATCTTTCTTGCTTAGCTGACGTGTGTCTGTCTACAATTTGTTGTGACTTAGAGAATGGCTGATCAAGGAGTGGAAGGGAGCCAACCAGTTGATCTTATTAAGCATCCTTCAGGGATTGTTCCTACTCTTCAGTAAGTTCTCTTCTGTCTTTCTCATTCGGCCTTTTTGGATTCTAAGTTCGTGCTTTGTGAATGTAACTTTCTTTCCTTTGTCTCAGAAACATTGTCTCAACCGTAAACTTAGACTGCAAGCTTGATCTTAAAGCCATAGCCTTGCACGCTCGAAATGCTGAATATAACCCCAAGGTTTGCATTCTTTGTGCTCCATAGTTTTAGTTCTCGATCAGATTGATTGGCAATGGATAAAAAGTATCCGCTTCTGTATTTATAAATCATATCCAAATATTTTCACTTATCCAAAGAGTTTTCTGGTGTTTCTGAAAATTTGATTGGCATTTGGCCATAGCTACTTATTCTACTTTGTTTTTATTCTTGGATTTGGTTTAATCTTTAGTGTTTTATGTATCAGCGTTTCGCTGCTGTAATCATGAGGATAAGAGAGCCAAAAACCACAGCGTTGATTTTTGCTTCTGGGAAGATGGTATGTTATACAAGCTTATAGCTTGTTTGGTCACTTTTGCTCATATGGATCGAGTTACCATGTTCTTATATTAGCATGGCTTCTATGTTGTCCAATTTAGGTGTGTACAGGGGCTAAGAGCGAACATCTTTCGAAGCTAGCTGCAAGAAAGGTAAATAGTTCCTCTTAATACTGTCTAGTGCTCTTATTCTAGGAACACTGTAGTCAAATACTTGAGTAAGTATTTATAAATGAGCGTTTTTTGTTGTTCAGTATGCTCGGATTGTTCAAAAGCTTGGTTTTCCTGCAAAGTTCAAGGTACTCATATCTCATCTGCGGTTGTGTCAACATACAAAGTAGTATTAAAAGTTATTCAAGCAGCAATTTGTTTGTTTTGTATTGGAAGGATAAACTATGTATACAGTCTAGTAATGAAATTGCTGATTACATTCTACAGGATTTCAAGATTCAAAACATTGTAGGATCCTGTGATGTCAAATTTCCCATTAGGCTTGAAGGTCTTGCATACTCTCACAGTGCTTTTTCAAGTGTAAGTAATCTCAAGCATATCTAGTTATAGATAGAGATAATCGGTCTGATGTTTTATTGTTGATGCATGCCAGTACGAGCCTGAGCTATTTCCAGGACTGATATATAGGATGAAACTACCAAAGATTGTACTACTTATATTTGTGTCAGGAAAGATTGTTATAACTGGAGCTAAGGTAATCATTTAACTTCCTGCCACATATCACTGTAAAACTGCTTTTTCATCTGATGAAATTGTGAGGTTATGCACCATCAGATGAGAGAAGAAACTTACACCGCTTTTGAGAATATCTACCCAGTTCTTACAGAATTCAGGAAGATCCAGCAGTAATAGTATGTAAGTCTATTTCCATAGTGTTTAAATCATTCATGATTTGATTATTGATCTTATGATATAAACAGAGTCTTGATGGTGGTGGAAGGCGCTTGGTGAGGTGATTTTCCTTAGACAAGAACTTGGTGTGATTCAGATTCAAAACCAGAAACTGTAAATATAGAATGGAGATGCTAATAAATCTCTATTCTTTTTTTATATATATATATATATAAATGTGTTACAAGTATCTTGTTTCCTGTTCTGTTTGTTCAATGAGTAAAAGCCCAATCGTTAAAGATCAACTTAGTTCTCTTCTAAATGTCAGTAATAAAACACCAAGTTTGTTTTGTCATTAGTACTTTTATAAGCATTTTGTAGCTTTAATGTGCTAAATGTTTGGATTATCATAGTTCGAACTTTATAGCTTCATCTCTCAATTGATAATAATCTATAATATGTAATGGCGAAAATAAAAGAAATTGTCATACCATACCATCTCTTTCTAGGTATTGGAAGTGTATTAGGTTGTGTTTCTTAGACATCTTTTTCTATTACACCATCTGAAAAAGTCGTTCAGGATCAAAGAATAGTTTACACACATGACGAATAATTTTATTTTCTTTTCACAACCATGAAATCTCGAGACGATGTTAGCTAACGACATATACTAATCTTTTATCAATTATATATAATTTAATCAATAGTGATATAAAAAAAAGAAAATAAATGCCTTGTTCTTTTATATATAGCGACAACGATCAACAATATCTTTTCTTGTTAATTTTGGAGTCGATTACGACAACGATACTTTCAATTGTTTGTTAGCGGTCGTTGCGACAAGAACAAACAGTTGTTGCGACAACGACAGGCTGTCGCAGCGACCTGTCGTTGTGTTGTTTGTTTGGTTGTCGCTGCGAATAGTTATGAGCATTGAGATTTTGGTTCGGTTTAAATAATTTTCGGTTTTTTCAGGTTGGGAAATATACAATCCGTCCGGATATTTAGTCTATCGGTTCGGTTTGGTTTGAAAGTATTCGGGTTTGGTCGGTTTTGAGAAATTTATTAAAACCTGTTTTGTATCGGAAAAACCGAAGAAACCCGAAAAAACCAGTAAAACCGAAAATAAAAACTTAAAAATGCATTTTGGTTTATCTTAATAGTGTAAAGGAATGGTAAAACTTAAATTAGGGTTAGTATATGCATATCAGTTTAATTTGGTTATTCAAAAGAAATTCTGTTTGGTTTATTACAAAAACCGAAAATCTAAAAATTAAAATCCATTTGGTTTATGACCTCTAATCGAAACCGATCTATAACCTTTTTCGGTTCCCTTCCGGTTTTGATTTTGGTTTTGGTTTAATATGCCCAGGTCTACCGCGACATGTCGCCAAAAACACGAAAACGTATTCCAGCAAAAAACGCGAAAACAAATGCATTTTCTTGTGGAAACATGTTTCTACATTTTTGGCGGGAAAACAAACTTTTGCATTCTAAAAAATTCATTTTTATATGACTGGTTGTTATGTTGTTCGATTGACTTCACTAGCCCCCTCAACTTTGTTCATCCAATTTTTTCTCTTTTAACTTTGGAACTCCTTAATTTTCCACCTGAACTTAGATTGCTCCTTACCCGACCCCCTCAACTTTGTTCATCCAATTTTTTTTTCCTGGACTTTGGAGCTCTTTAATTTACCATATGAACTTTGATTGCCCCTTACCCGACCCCTCAACTATTTGTTCTCATTATTTACCCCTTAAGCGATTTAGAACACTGATTTGCGATTTTTGTTTATGAATATGATTTGTGATTTAAATTATAAAAGCGATAACAAATCACGTTTTGATTTACCCCAATAAATCTTACGTTAAGATATTTTTAATATTAAATCTTACTTGTAATATTACTTTTAAACTAAAACAAGAAAAATATTTTAAAATCAATTAAAATAATAAATCAAATATACTTTTTAATATCAAAATATTTTAATTTATTATTTTAAATATTATAGTATTATACAAAATTTAATTTATGCATTAACTAAAATATTATAACTATTTATTTTAATATTTTAAATTATTATTTAATAATTTATTTTATTATTTATTTAAAATATTATAAATTATTTTATAATGATAATATTATAAATTATTTTTAAAATATTTATTTTATTATTTGATTAATATATTATAAAATATTATAATATTATAAAATATTTAATATATTATTTCAATTGATTTTAAATATTTTTGTTCTATTATTTTATAAGTAATATCAAAAATAAGATTTAATATTAAAAATATTTTAACGTAAGATTTATTGGGTTAAACCAAAACGCGAGTTGTTATCGCTTTTATACTTTAAATTGCAAATTAGTGTTCTAAATCGCTTAAGGAGGTAAAATGATGAGAACGAATAGTTGAAGGGGGTCGGGGTAAAGAGCAATCTAAGTTCATGTGGTAAACTAAAGAGCTCCAAAGTTCATGGGAGAAAAAATTGGATGGACAAAGTTGATGGGATCGGGTAAGGAGCAATCTAAGTTCATGTGGAAAATTAAAGAGCTCCAAAGTTCACGGGTAAAAAAGTTGGATGGACAAAATTGAAGGAGGCTAATGAAGTTGGTCCTTTGTTTTTGATTGTTGCTCGCAATACTTGCTATATTTTTAAAATTTTTTTATAATTTTGATAATAAAAATATATTTGTTCAAAAATATCTATATAATAAATTTATTTATTTTCATGTACATCTATTTATATTTTTCTTAACTTAATCTAATATAACTTAATTTAATTTTTTGTATATTTTATTTTAATCCTTGAAATTATTTTAATTTAATTTATTTTACTAATTTAGTTTATTATTTTAAGATTTATTCTAACATTTTTAATTAATTTTAGTTTTATAAATTTATTTATATTTTTGGAATTTATTTTAATTTATTATGATTTTTATTTAATTTAATAATTTAATTTATTTTTTAAATAGGTATCGAACAGTCGTTGTTTGTTTGACTATTGCATCGACTGGTCGTCAGTCGTTAAAAAAATAAATCAATGTCTAAATATTGCTATCGTTATTGTTATCGCTATGATAAAAAAAAAACCAACGAACTATCGCTAATCACTGTCATTAATTACAACAACAAATAAACAAAGAAAAGTTTGTTTGGCGATAGAAAAACAAACATAACCAAATATAACCAGATACGTAGAGTCAATACGTATGTTTAGAAGTTAGCGTGTCGAAATAAACAAATATATATATATATATATATATATTGAAAAGGGCTGAGGCTTAAGGCCCAATAAAAATCGGACGATGAAAAAGAGCCAAGATCTGATGATTAGCCATCCCAAGTGTTGGAATCCAACGGCCAAGATGAACTCAAAAAAGAACGTTAAAAGTAAGGAGATAGACCTACTTCCTTCCTTCCTGCTTCAGCTCCCATTTGCTTATCCTCCTCCTCCTCGTTGTCTAGGGTCTTCGCTTTCACTTGTGTTAGTTTCTTAATCCTTTACCCCCTTTTTATGGCTCTGTTTCTGTTTGTATCCATTTCATTTTTAAAGCTCTGAAAATTTGCTAAATATATGGATGATTGTTTCCTCAGTTTTTCAATGGCTTTCTTACTGATTTCTACTCTGAAATGTGTTGACTTTTTTCCTTTTTTGTTGCGATTTTACAATACTTTGGTTTACCACCGGGATGAGGTTTATCTGATTATGTAAACCAAAGGAAGTTACTTTGAAATGTTATCTAATTGTTGAATTGTTTGTTTGTGTTTTAAGTAGAAAGAAGATATGGCATCAACTTTCACTACCACGCCTTTCTTCGCTTCAATGGTTTCTCCAAATGGTCACAAATCTGATAAGAAGCTTATGCACAAATTGTCTTCAAGCTCATTTGGAAGGAGACAGAATATGTTCCCTCGACCCAGAAGATCCAGCTCTGCAATCGTATGTGCAGCCAAGGAACTTCATTTTAACAAAGATGGGACTACCATTAGGAAACTTCAAGTGAGTATCTTTTGTTTTTCTTTCTTACAATGGAACATCCATTTTGAAGCTTTACTCTCTCTGGTTTCTAATTCCATATTTTACTAGGCTGGTGTCAACAAGCTCGCAGACCTAGTTGGTGTTACGCTTGGACCTAAAGGGCGTAATGTTGTTCTTGAGAGCAAGTATGGATCGCCAAGAATTGTTAATGACGGTGTGACTGTTGCAAGAGAGGTATATAATTGTTACCCCTCTGATAATGATGTTTATATTTCATTTAACCGACTCTTATAAGTTCAAAACTTCTTCCTCTAGGTTGAATTGGAAGATCCGGTTGAGAACATTGGTGCTAAGCTTGTGAGGCAAGCTGCTGCCAAAACCAATGACTTGGCTGGTGACGGTACAACAACATCTGTTGTTCTTGCACAAGGTTTTATTGCTGAGGGTGTCAAGGTCTGTTTAATGTTCTTCATACCAGCTTTCTCTTCATGAAACTAAAAAGAAGCATTATACTAATATTAAGATTATATCATTCAGGTGGTTGCTGCTGGTGCAAACCCCGTATTGATCACTAGAGGTATTGAGAAGACAGCTAAGGCTTTGGTTACCGAGCTAAAGAAAATGTCTAAGGAGGTTACAAATTTATAAGACCCTCTTTTATTTAATATGTGAAGATTCTATACCAAAAGGTTCTGAGAGTAAGTTATGTCGATGTAGGTTGAAGACAGTGAACTTGCAGATGTTGCAGCTGTTAGTGCGGGTAACAATGATGAAGTTGGAAATATGATTGCTGAAGCAATGAGCAAAGTGGGAAGGAAGGGTGTGGTCACCCTAGAGGAGGGTAAAAGTGCCGAGAACAATTTATACGTTGTGGAAGGAATGCAATTTGATCGCGGTTATATCTCCCCTTACTTTGTAACTGACAGCGAGAAAATGTCAGTTGAGTTTGACAATTGCAAGGTAGATGTTTGTTGATTCTCAGCTTACTCCTTTCAAAGTGTTGCATTAACTGAATGTTCTACATAAAAAAATATTGTATATGAGTATATTAAGGATCTTTATTGTATTGTATGGCTGCAGCTGCTTCTTGTTGACAAGAAAATTACCAATGCAAGGGATCTTGTTGGTGTTTTGGAGGATGCAATTAGAGGCACATACCCAATATTGATAATTGCAGAAGACATTGAACAAGAAGCTTTAGCTACTCTTGTTGTTAACAAGCTTAGAGGCACATTGAAGATTGCGGCTCTCAAAGCTCCAGGATTTGGAGAGCGCAAGAGCCAATACCTTGATGATATTGCCATTCTAACTGGAGGTAAGTTCTGTATACATTCATCACCCCTGTGGTTATTGTAATTTCATAATCTTTTCCTGGTTTTCTATCCGCACTTGCAGCAACTGTGATTCGTGAGGAAGTTGGTCTTTCACTTGACAAAGCTGGAAAAGAGGTTCTTGGTAATGCCTCAAAGGTTGTCCTCACGAAAGAGACTTCAACCATAGTGGGTGATGGAAGCACACAGGATGCGGTACAAAAGCGTGTTACACAGATTAAGAATCTTATTGAGCAAGCAGAGCAAGATTATGAGAAGGAAAAACTGAATGAAAGAATTGCAAAGCTCTCTGGTGGAGTTGCTGTGATTCAGGTACTAATCAACCCATTGGTACCCTTTTTCTTATTCAGATGTGTTCCAGAAATACTAAGTTAAGCTCGGTATATATATTGGTTAAAGGTTGGAGCACAAACTGAGACAGAACTCAAAGAGAAGAAGTTGAGAGTTGAAGATGCTCTTAATGCTACAAAGGCTGCTGTCGAGGAAGGTATTGTCGTTGGTGGTGGTTGCACTCTCCTTCGGCTTGCATCCAAGGTTGATGCAATTAAAGCCACACTTGACAATGATGAAGAAAAGGTAAATCAATCAAGCCTTCAGTTTCTAACTCCTAAAACCTTCTGGTTTACTAACCTCTATGGTCCTCTTGCCGGGTAGGTTGGAGCGGATATCGTTAAAAGAGCATTAAGTTATCCATTGAAACTGATCGCCAAGAATGCCGGTGTCAATGGAAGCGTAGTTAGCGAGAAGGTAGCAAACAATCTCCCCACAGTTTCACCTGTAGATATAAGTCAGATGCTTGAAAACATGTATTTATTCATTGGCAGGTGCTTTCCAATGATAACGTGAAATTCGGTTACAATGCTGCAACTGGCAAGTATGAGGATTTAATGGCAGCAGGAATCATCGATCCAACAAAGGTATTGCATAATCTGTCTTTGGTAGCTAACTGGTCAACAAGATCAATGAACCTGACTGGCTTTGTCCTGACTATAGGTTGTGAGATGTTGCTTGGAACACGCAGCCTCAGTTGCAAAAACATTCTTGATGTCGGACTGTGTAGTTGTTGAGATCAAGGAACCTGAACCAGCTCCTGTAGGAAACCCAATGGACAACTCAGGTTTTTGTTCAAACATACAAATACTTGAATCTATGGTAAAAGATCCACAACTTGTTGCTGAATCTGTTTGCTTCTCTTGTTTCAGGATATGGATACTAAGAGGAGATAGGCGAATATTGAAACGGTTTTTATTAGCTTGCGAGTGTAATATTTTTGAACAAAGAGAATGTGGTGCCCTATTTAACTGAAATTTTGAATCAATCTTATGAAATAAATCAATGATTCTTCAATGTTAAGGAATAAAAGTTTGGGATAAAAAAATTTTACAAGGTTTGTTGTCACTTAGCGTGAAAAAATATATATATAAACTGGCTGAACATGTTAAGAACTTTGTAATTGAAACATGTTTATGTAATAGATCATATCAAAAGACATAAAATTTAGGTGAACTATTTCTTGTTGAAGCCAAACAAGGATTTGATGGCGTTAATGGCGCTCTCGTTGATGAAAGATTCATCAAACTGTTTCATGAGTGGATCGAAATCTTTAGAATTCCTGAGATTTTCCAGATCTGGATCTGTTCTGATTTTCTGCAAACAAAAAAATTAATCAGCTTCAACAAAACAAAACAAAACAAAAACACCATCATTCTCTCAAATTGAACATGGGACTTACCTTAAAATCTTCATATCCTGACTTCAATGCTTCTTCCAGAGCAGAGAGACCAGCTTGAATCTGTCAAAACAACTCTATGAATCTCTGCATTTCAAAATGTAACATCAGAAAGATTCAAAGTCTTTTTGTTACCTGATTAAGCTTTGAGTAGCAACAAGCAACATTGTAACTAGCAACTGATGCTTCATCTGGTGTTGGTTTAGAACCTAACACAGACTCAAACCTCACCAATGCTTCCTCATATTTACCATTCCTACATCAAAAATTACACACATTTCAATGCTAACTTTCCGGTTTGGTGGCTCATAACAGAGAATTTACTTGGAAAATTGAAGTCCTTCACGAAGATCCTTCTCCCTTTGAGCTTTCTGTTCTTTCTTCCTCAAATAGTTTTGCATCTAAACCACAAAAACTCACTCACACATTACTTTTGGTGTCACACAACACAAACAATACTCTTTTAAAAGAGAGAGAGAGAGAGAGGTCACCTGAATTTCCCTCATTCTACCGCTAATGAATCCAGCGTTCCTTTCAGCTCTAATTATCTCCTTCTCTGATAACTCCCTAATATCTTCAGCCTTACCTGCAACACAAGAAGAAGTTACACAAATGATGATTCAACAGAGCTAGAATTGGGAATTTGAACAAACCATCTCGCTTCTCCATTTGCATAAGCAACGGACCAATTCTCTGTCGGATTGTGTACATTGTTCTACCGTATTCTGCAGCTGGCCAAATCTCTGTTCCAAACACTGCACTGGACTCTCCATTTCAAGGTTCCAGTCAAATTTCTCTCATACTAAATCTACGGGAAACAAAGAGAAAGGAACAAACCTTGTAGCGATAACTCTATCGCCGACGGAGAATTTGCCGGTTTTGTCGGCTGATCCACCGGGTAAGATAGCGTCAATGTAAGTCCCACCATCTCTTCCTTTTCTGAATTTTAAACCATAAGGCTGCTCTACCTCAATTTCATATCTTTCATAATTATCTTTTCCTTCTCCTCCTCCTTCAGTTTTAGCCGTCGACTCCGACTCCGTCTCCGACGCCTTCAAAGCTAAATTCCGCCGTTTCGCCACATGGGTATTGCATAAAGAAATCGAGTTGCTCGAAAGGAACAGACTTTTCGGGGAAATGAAACTTGGTTGAGTGATTAAACTAGACTGGGTTCTTGGTAGTGAAGGCGATGAATACAGAGATGGATAACTGCTTGGAGCTAAAGACATGGTGAGGTTCTTATCTTCTTACGGTTCGAGACAAGAGGATTAGTTGGATTTTGCCATATGAAGGAGCAGATTATGAGACGTTGTTGGTTGGCTCTTCTCTAAATCTTCAACGTTTTCGGATTACAAATTTGCATGATTTAAGTGGCTATGCTTCAGTTTTGGTGCTCCGCCACGTGTCATCTTGTAATGGTACCATAAGAAGATTGATCCTTTTACATCTCCATAAATTCGCATCTCCCCACATTTTGATTCGTTTTTATCATAATATACAATAGAGTTTTGAGTTTTGACTCTTAACTACTCATTAATTCTGCAACAAGACAAAAGACAATTTTATACAAGTGCTATGTTCAGAGAAAGTGCCACTGGCTCTCCAAAGAAACAATCTTTCTGGAGAAACAGACAAGATTTTTAGAATTCTTATGTTGGCTGCAGACCATAACTGACATAGAGATCTAGTCTTTGATTTGTCTAAGATATTGACCGGGACTCACACGTTCCAGAATGAATTGAATTGATCTATTCACTCATACCTCCAAGAACATACTTCTGGACCACTGATCTATTCACTTTCTTTACGGAATTGAATTAACCAAAGAAGCTCCAAGGCTTAAACCTTGACAGAGTTTTTAGTATGAAACTTAGATATGGAAGAAGATGGTAACACACCAATCATACACAAATTCTGACTAATGTAAATATGTCTTGCATAGCCGCACAAGTTTGATGCTTACACATTGATCCACATACTGATATTAAATTTAAAAATAAAAAAAACTAGTATTTGAGAAGTTTATAACTTGCTCTAGAATCTGAATGAGAAACAACTTTCATTAGATGGTTGAAGAAAAGAATGAAGTTATATATCAATTACTATAAAACATCTCCAAAGAAGAAGGAAAAAAAGAATACTTGAGTGTTAAATCAAGAATCATCATACACAATATGTTAGTTCAAGCGACCAAACTCTGAAGAACACAAACGCAGATTCTATATGTACCTACCTGGCTCCATGGATATGGATTTTAATGCCAACTTACATCAGAGGATAACACAAACACAGGTTTTTCCCCGCTCAGGGTTAATATCATCTTCTTCACTGCAACAAAATGGTATCCATCAAAACTTACACAAACCTTATGACCTAACTAAACGTGAGAATCTCAATTTTCAAGACCAACCTTGGTTCGAATACTCGAATTTCAGCAAGTTCTTTCCCCATCAAATCCACCCATTGTACCTTCTTCTTCTCCTTTCTATCACCTTCTGTTGAAAATGAATCTGCTTTTCTGAGACTACTTTTTAAAGTGAAAGTATCACCACCAGTATGACCTTCATCTTCTTCTTCTCTAACCTCATTGCTATGACCATTCACATGATCAACAATCTCTTCATATGCATCATGATCATCATCATCATTGTTAGTGGCTGAAACAACAGTAATCAAACACGCATGAGGGGTATTCTTCAAGAATGGTTTATACAAAAGAGAGCGTAATAAGGACATTTGATCTTACAAAGCAAAACACTCATCAAAACATGTATCAAGTCTTTAAAACAGTTGATCATCAATGGAAATTTCTTGCACTCTATTGTCCGATTTAATCCATTTAGTGTGCCCAAATAGAGTAAAGCTACAAACTTTGAGAGACAAAAGAGAAGAACTAGTTTTCTTACTGGATTAGAAGTAAAATCAGATAATCCCAGAAAAAGGGTTTCGAGGGTTCATCACAATATGTATAAACCCTCTTTATAAGAATCCAAGAAGCATAAATGAGAAAACGGACAACGACCAAGCAATGGTAATGCTAGTTGGAGAAAGTATAGATAGATTTCTCTCAGCGATGAAAAAGCAAAGAATGAAATTGAAAAGGTAGATACTTTTCTGATTTGAGAGAGAAGTTATAAAAACCCTTGATTTCCCTGAGAAAAAGGAAATCGAGGAAGAATAAAGAGTAGTGGACTCGTAGACTCGTAGTATTGTTAATATTCTCTCCTTTTTCTGTTTAATTTATTAGGGATTGATGAGAAGAAGACAAGAAGAGCCAACCAAAATTTATACAACGGACCAAACCGGAGAAAAAAATGTTTGCTTTTTGAGTGCCTCCAAAAGGAATGCTTTTAGAGACTTGTGGGTAACTGCCCAATTAATATTTGTGATCTCGTTTAGAGCTGGTCATAATATCTATCCGAATCCAAACCTGAAATTGATCCGAATAATCGAGTTTGGATCGGATTCAGATTTAATAAAATATCTGAATAGATATTATATTTATTTAGTTTGGTTATCCGAACCCGATCAGATACATCGGCACGGATTTCGGATATCCGAAATAACCAAAATTTATTCATAAATCTAAATTTTTAATAGTAATTCTATGGTTTACACGATTACTTTTACGCTATAAGATGGAATTTTAAACCTTACATATAGCAAAATATCTACAATAGGAAGACTAATTTTACTAATTTTCTCAAAAATTATAAGAAGAATGGTCATCTTCAAACAACGAAGACGAATGCAGAAAAAATTGAATCACCTTTAGTATCTTATAAGAACAATGACATAAAGCCTTGTGCACAACATCATGTTTCCCAATTCCTCTATAATACATCGATTTATACTTTTATTCTTTCTTTTGTCGATTCCTCTTCCTTCTTCTTAAGTTTTTTTTAATAGTTTTTGTGATATTCACAATCCTCTCATTTTTCAAGGTCTCCTCCATCTGATACTTCGAGAAATTCACAATCACATTTATTGTTTGTTGGTATTTTATCATAATTGGTGATTTTTTTACATATAAATTTATTTGATTTCATATATTACAGAAACTTAAATTTATCACACCGATTAATGATGTAAAAAATGGTAATCAATCTATTAATTCGGGTTATTTCGGATATTTATATCCGATTTCAATTCAAAAATCCAAAACCGAATTAAAAATCCGAAATATTCGAAAATTCGATCCTGAACCGGAACCGAACCGAACCCAAAGTTAACCGAACCTAATCGGGTTCGATGTCCTAAAATATCTGAACGGATTCTATAATCAAAAATATGAAAATCCAAACCCGATCAGATTCAGATATTCGAACGTCCAGCCCTAATCTCGCTTAATGAATATTTAATTAAGGGGAAAGGTTCATTTAATTCCTCATGTATTTAATTATCACAAAATTATCCTCTAACTTTTTTTTTCTGTTGCAAAATAAATAATGAGATTTTTTTATGAGTGCATATTCGAAAATCAAAGTTTTTTTTTTCAACTTCTAATTCATATACAAGTTCAACATAGTTTATAAATCCATAAAATACAACATTAAGACAAAAAACAACAAAATTAATTATATTAGTAAACAATGAAGAAGTGAACTTTGACGATGCTTTCAAGAAGAGAGTTTTACTCACTAACGAATTACTAAATATGTTAATATCCTTCTTCAGACTCAATTCCAAAACCAATGAGATCGTCGTTTTATTTGTTATTATTTTTGGATGAAACTCCATATTCTTACAAGAGTGTCGCTGATAGTTGTCACATTCTTTTCCATATAATTGTTGCATCTTCATAGAAATGATTTTCCGGGATCCAATATTTACCGACCAAGACACCATATTTGTTTGTGGATTTTATATTCAATCCCTTCACCAACATAGTATTGAAAACTTTCAACATCATGAAGATATCCAAAATCCTTCATGAAAGTAACATGTCTGACGTTATAGAAACCAATAAATTAATCAACTTTGACGAACCATAAATAAAACATCATCATGGAAGTGAACTTAGAAAACAAACAATAAACTGGAAATTTTGAAATTTAAGAGCCAAAAGAAAATGAACCACCATTGATTTTAATATAATCAAAATAGAAACTATTAACAAAAGAAAGAAAAAGAAGACAAGTGTGACCGACGTCATGTTAGAACCGACCTCGGCTGGAGGAAAGAGAAATAGGAAGCGGTTATCAATAATCGCATGGAATCGCTTTTTTATTTTTATTGAGGAAACAAAAAGTTTATATTTTAAAAATCAAAGTTTGCTTGGATAACTAAAAAACATGGAATTTTTTTTTTTTACAAATTTGATTATGTTGAGTTATTAGTTACTCCCTATATTTTTTTTATAATAATATGTTTTAGAGTTCTCATGTATATTAAGAAAACATTTAAGGTAACTCAAAATTAGTTACTCCTTCTATTTTTCTCTCAAACCAATTTCTCACAACTTTAAACCAATAAAAATTCAGTAAGTCTATTATTTTCCATCAACTTTTGTTCATGTAATAAAAAAGTTTGCATTGAAAATTTAAAACATTGTTTAATTTGAAATAAGAAAAAAATATAAAACATCTTCTAATAAAAAACAGAGGAAATATTAGTTGTCTTCTTTTAATCATAAAAGAGTGGAACTATTCATTACCACTCTTGGACTTTATCTACTTCTTCTTTTTTGTTTTGTCAGATTTTTTTTATTTATTGACTTGTGCTAATATTGCTTTTTATGTTTGCATTTCAATGTCTTTCACAAATCAATATTGGTGAGACAGAAATAAGCCAAATATTCAAACTTTAGTTTAATAGTATAGAACCATAATAGTATAGAACCATACTGTTGAGTAAGGTTCAATAGCTTTGAGCCCAAGATATCATTAACAAGATGGTTAAAGATAAGATAGACTCAAAGGAAGATTTCTATTTCTATTAAGAATAAGAAAAAGGAAGTTTTCTATTATGTATATGAATAGGAAATAAATAAGTTGAGTTAGCTCTATAAATTGAGATGCCAAGATATGGTAATCTCATCAGAAATACAAGAGAGTTTTATGTTTAGTTTTGAGTTAGTTTCTAAACATTAATAAAGAAAGAAATTCTTTATAAAACTCTTGTGTTTAAGACATCTTATTTGGTATTAGAGCCATTGTTAATGTAAACGAAGACCTGTTGCTATTGTGAAAATTATGGAAGAGGAAGATCAAGCCATAGTTATGTCAATTACAAAGAAAGAAACACTCTCTTCAACAACACGTTGTCCTATGCTCACCACTTTAAATTATATCGTATGGACTATGAGGATGAAGGTGATATTACGAGTTCACAAAGTATGGGAAACAATTGAACCGAGTTCAACAAATTTCAAGAAGAACGACATTGCAATAGCATTGATCTTTGAATCTATTCCGGAAGAACAAGTTGGTGATCAAATCTCTCCAATAGATATTTGGAACTTGATCAAAACTCGAAACCTAGGAGCCGAACGTGTCAAGGAGGCACGCTTACAAACAATAATGTCCGAATTTGAGAAGAGGAAGATGATGGACACAAATACAATTGATGATTTTTCAGGAAAACTATCTCAGTTAGCGTCAAAAGCAACGTCTCTCGGAGAATCAATTGAAGAACCAAGACTCGTGAGAAAATTTCTAAACAGTCTCCTAAGAAATAAATATATTCACATCGTAGCTTCGTTAGAACAAGTTCTTGATATGAAAATAACAGGTTATGATGACATTGTTGGGAGAATTAAAGCATATGAGGAACGAATCCTTGATGATGATAACCAAGACAATACTCAAGAAAAGTTGTTATACACAAATTCAGATTCTAACTCACAATGGAGAGGACGTGGAAGAGGAAATAGAGGACGATGCAAAGGAAGAGATAACACACAAGATCGAGAAAAGCAAGGTCAAAAGAAAGATAATTTCACATAGTGTGTTACAGGTGTGATAAAACAGGGCATTATGCCTCTGTTTGTCATGACAGAAAACGAAAAATCCAAGAAGTAAATAATATTGAAACCACAAAAGAAGCAGATGAAGCGCTCTACATGCATGAGATTGTGTATCTTAATGAAGAAAATCTAATACCAAAGAATTACGAAAAAGATAAAAAAGAAGATGGGATTTGATATTTAGACAATGGAGCTAGTTAATACATGATAGGTGTGAAATCATTCTTTTTCGGAATTAAACGAAAAATCATTGGAAAGGTGAAGTTTGGAGACGGTTCATGTGTTGATATATGTGGAAAATGATCAATTTTATTTGAAGGAAAAATAGGAGATCAAGAACGTGTAATAGACGTCTACTTAATACCTGAACTTAAGAGTAACATTATTAGTCTAGGACAAGAAACTGATCATGGTTGTGATGTTAGAATGAAACAAGATTATCTAACATTACATGATCCTAGCGGAAGACTCTTGGTAAAACCAGTATCTAAAGAAACTTGATGATCGCTCACAAACGTTAGTACACCTTGGGATAGATCCAGGTTCATGGCTTGAGATTTGAGGAAGAAACATGGAAGTGGCACGCAAGACTTGGACACATTAACTTCAAAACTGTGGGCGCACTAAATAACTCGGGTCCATTAGTGGGTTCGGGTCGGTTCATGGTGAGAAGAAGAAGAGAATGGGCTAGAGCAGCCCACCTCAAGCCCAACTGCAATCGGAGAGCGCAATGAGGAGAGAAAGCTCAGCGAGCGGAGAGCACTGTGAGAAGAGGAAGCTCATTGCACGGAGAGCACGGTGAGCAGAGAAAGCTCAGCGCACAGAGAGCATAGTGAGCAGAGGAAGCTCAGTGCGCGGATAGTACGGTGAGCAGAGAGAGCTCAGTGCGCGACAGGCCATTTGAGGCCCGCGAACAAGGGGAAGTGAATAATGGGCCAATGAAACCCGTCTCGAGTGAAGCTTCACGTGGGCCGACTCAACTCATTTGAAAGCCTAGTGTGTAGAGTCTCCAAAGGGGTAAAGGGAGCGGACTGGACTGAGGAGGAGGAGAAGTTCAAAAAACGTAACGACAGATCAGGAGCATTAAAGAAACATTGAGTGCAGGGGATATGAAGGAGAGACACAAAGAGAGCCCTATAAGTAGTCTATGCGGAGGTCCGGAAAGGGGATCAGAAATCTTCTGTAAAACTTTGTTATTACTTGATAAAACTTGTAAACACTTAAGAAATTCTAATAAAGATTTCATTCTTATTCATCTATTATTAATCAAAATTTGGTGTGAGGGAAATATTGCTCTCACATTTTGGCGCCGTCTGTGGGGAACTCGAAGAAACTTCTAAAGAAGTCACCCTACCTAGCAAGAAGAGATGGATCCACCAGTGAACAACTGATATTACTCGGTTTTAACGCTATCTAGTGAGCATTTATGTTTGCTATTAAGCGTTATCCGAGTGTTTTCCTTGCAATTTGGTATTAGTTTACAGGTTTCTAGGTGTTTGGGCCATTCTGGAAGAAAAAAACGAATTTCTGCACGAAACAGATGCAAATTGATATATGTAGATGTAGAGTCCAGCAGAAGGGTCAGAAGTTAGCAATGTTTGAAGATGTTCCCACCGATGGATGAAGCTTAAATTTTGACACAAGATAGCCACGTGAGTTAGCTTTCATATGAAAGTAGTTTGAAGTCGATCCATCGGTGCAATCAAAAGTTATGGCTATTTTACTGAAGACTGGTTAAGCTGACTCGCAGGAGAAGATCGCGCATGAATGCATTGAAGTGCACGATCGGACAAAAATCTGCCCGATCGGGCATTTTCTCCTGGAATTCTACGAAAAGACTGCCCGATCGATCCCAGAAGAGCCTGACTGATTCTTGAAGTGCCCGATCGGGCAAAATAGTGCCCGATCGGACAAATGCTCCTCGAATACCCGAGAATAAGTAGAAATTTTCCAAAATTTGCAATCAAGTCCTCAAGTTTATCCCAATTTTCCTATTTCAATTATTTTACTTTTTTTATCCTGAAAATACATTATGTTTTAGATTTTTAGAATTAAGCTTTATTTTATTTCTGAGAGAATTACTGAGGGAGAGGAGATTCAACCTGTGT
>OVBE01000323.1:0-54701 GCA_900406425.1 Iberis pinnata
AAAGAAGATCCAGCGATCATGATTTCGGATTTAAATAGACAATACAAAGAGAAAAAAACTGCAGATCCATAAAAATCGCATAAAGTAATTGTCATTAACCATCGGCGGTTACGTTTCTAAAGTCAGAATAACTGGCGGATAAAAAGCAAAAAGAACTGCCGACGAAACGCGGCGATGGAGAGAGAATTCATTGCTTAGAAATTTTTTTAACAATAACTCTTATTTGAGAGTTATATTTTCATCCACGAGGTTTATCTATGAAATTGTGATCAATTGCCAACTTTAAATCTATACTATGTTATAATGCATAATTATTTTGTTACCAAAATTATTTAATAAACTCTCAAACGAATTATAGTCGTCTTATTCTCATCGATCCGTTGTCGCATTATCTTGTTTACTTTATGTTTTACTTTTTTTGTATATGCTATATCATTTTGATAATCAAATTTTTAAAACTCTAATACTTCATTGTAATTAGAAAGTTTAAATGATACTCCCTCTTTTTTAAAACAAATGTCGTTTTAGTCATCATTTTTTGTTTTAGAAACAATGTCATTTTAGGTTTTCATTGCAGAAATTGAATGAGTTTGATTTTTCTAACCAATAGAATTGAATAAGTTTGATTTTTCTGACCAATAGAATAACTGCAATGTTTTTTTTCTTCCATACTTAATATTACTTTTATGGAAAAGATAAATTTATTAATCGGTGTGAAAAATCTAGAATGACGATCTTTAAAAAACGGAGAGAGTAATAAAACTAACTTTGTAAAATAAATTATGAAAAAAACATTATAATTTCGTATATCATTATTACATTCATAGCATATTAATTCCATTTGAAACATTTTCCACCTTTACCAAGCAAGCATGGACCATCAGCTTTTATATCCCAATTACATTCATAATAACATACTTTACCATCTCTTGCATCAACATATATATCAAACCATTTGGACTGTTTGTCCCACTGAAAATTGCAAAAGAACAATGTTGATGACCATAAATTTGTTTTAAATCTAAATTCGTAACCTCCATTAGAAGGCAATGGGTGAATCCCTAAATCGTCGTCTTTGGATTTGCAATGAACTGTTAAAGCCGAACCACCAAGACGATTTGTCATCTTCACATGTGTATAAGGCCAAAACGGTTGCGTTTTACCATTACATAAATCAAGTAAAAGAAAGATGAATATAAGATAAATAATAAAACATTTTCGTGAATTTCTCATTGCTATATTTTCGTGTGTTTGAAGTATGAATATTGGTTTTATTAGTGGTGAATTTATAATAATGGTGTTTAACCGTTATATAAGCTTTTAAAGAGATTATATTTAATTTTCAGGTTGACCAAAAAAAAAAAACTTCATTTGTCAAAACTGTTATCTTATTCTTTCTTTTTTTAACAAATTTCGTATCAATTTTTTTCGTAATGTAACATATATAAAAGTAATGTTTTGTTCTCTTCCTATTAAGCCACTCACCTTTGAATTTTTATTATTTAATTTTGATTATACTGTTTTTGATCATCTTAATATAGAAACATATATATTCTTGACCCAATTTTCAACCAAACTTTTAGTCAAAACTATTGTAACTATTTTTTGACCAGTTTATTATGAAAATTTAAAGTAATCAAAATTTGTTCAAAATCTTTTGACAAATATATTGATTAGAAATTGGAATATATATTTTTCTTATGTCTATAAATTTTTGCAAAAATGAATATATAAATCCTAAATAATTTATTTATAACATATGTTTTTAATTATATATTATATTGAGTCTATGGGCCACTATCCCTCTACTCCACCCACTAGTCCGGTTCTGACTGGAAACCACTCTCAACGTTAATTTCATAAGTTCTCGTTACAAGTATATATATAAATATATTTTGTTTAAAATCCTAATTACATGGACTAATGACTCACTCAAATGAACTTCTTATATATATTCTAATAGCTTCCACCTATGTTCTATAACAACAAATATATAACTCGTGCAGCACGACAACACAAAAAGATCTTCACGTCATGTAGATGCTTTGTACCAACCTGGCTACCCAAAAAAAAATGTTGTGTTTACTTAGTCTTAGTTTTTTTTTTTTTCTTTTGTGGTGAAAAAAAAAATCTATTATTAATGTAAATAAAAACTAAAATTTTATGATGATAAAAAATACACGGGTTTTCAATCAATTAAAAATACACATACACCAAATAGATCCAATAATATTTCTATTTTTCATACAGAAGAACATGACCATCGAACTAACCCTTTTGTAGATAATTAATAATTATTTTATGTATTCCAAAGGTGACTATGATTTATTTCAACTCAATCTCTTTGCCATATTGTATCGATCGTTACTGTGGCCGGCTTGTGTCAAGTATCAAATGGAAACCGAGATATCTGAAGCTCTTTAGGGTGGATAGGGTGGAGTGAAACTTTTTAGAAGCTCTTTTCACTAAACTAGGTTTCTACCAAAAATAGATTGGTTGGATCATGGCTTGTATACGTTCGGTTTCTTATTATGTCCTTTTAAACGGTCAATCTCATGGAAAATTTAAACCTGAGCGTGGATTAAGGCAAGACGATCCCCTTTCTCCATTTCTTTTTATTTTATGTGTTGAAGCGTTGGTGCATATTATGAATCGGTCAGAGGAACAAGGAAAACTCACAGGTATAAGGTTAACAAGGAGATGTCCTTCAGTTCAACACCTTCTATTCGCTGATGACAGCTTATTTTTTTGTCGTTCAACATTTAAGGAATGCGGAGAAATGTTGCGATGTTTAAAATTGTATGGAGATGCTTCGGGTCAAGAAATCAATTTTGAAAAATCGTCAATCACCTTTGGTGCTAAGCTAGATCCCATTATGTGTCTAATCAATTATTTAGGGTTTCCCGAATGTTTCAGTGGGTAAAAGCGCGAGCTGCTCGCTTTTATCACTGATAGATTAAAGGCTAGGCTATCAGGATGGTATGCAAAATCTCTTTCCCTCGGAGGAAAGGAGATCCTTTGAAAATCAGTGGCAATGGCATTACCGGTGTATGTCATGTCATGTTTTCAACTTACCAAACATCAATATAAAAAGATTACTAGTGAAATGACGAGTTTTTGGTGGAATTCTTACGAAGGAAAGAAAAAGATTAATTGGGTATCTTGGTCAAAAATGTGTCAATCAAAATCTAATGGAGTTCTAGGCTTTAAGGATATTGGAGAATTTAACAAGGCGTTATTGGCTAAGCAAGCATGGAGATTTTTACACAACCCAGACACGTTACTCTTGAGAGTCTACAAAGCTAGATATTTACGGAAAAAAAACCTTTCTTGAAGGGAAAATGGGGGCACGACCATCTTACGCTTGGCGTAGCATTCTTTTCGGACGGGAGCTTCTGGAAAAAAGATTGACAAAAATTATTGGTAACAGGGCAAACACAAATGTCTGGACAGATAAATGGTTGTGAACCACAATCACCGCTCAATTCTAATTTACCATTAGATATTAATCAGAAGGTTTCCTCCTTAATTACTAGGAATGATCATTGGGATAATATGATAATACATCAATTATTCACTCCAACTGACGCGATAAAAATATTATCAATTATTCCAAACAATCAGCTCAATGACAAGTTTATTTGGGCTTATTCAGTTGATGGTTGTTATCAGGTCAAAAGTGGTAGCTGGTTGCTTTCCAAGTTATGGGACGAAGTCTTAGTTATAACCTCTCAACAAAGGCTGGTCAATGACTTGAAAACAAGGATATNNNGTGGAGAGCTCTCTCTGGGGCATTGGCAGTAGCCGATTGTCTTATTGCCCATGGCCTACGATCAGAATCACGGTGCAAACTCTGTGACGTAGGGTTGGAAACAGTTAATCACGTGCTCTTTGAATGCTTAATTGCCACTAAGATTTGGCACTTTGTTGCAATTCCGGGTGCTCAAGGATTCACAAATTCCTTAACCCAAAATTTGCACATCTTGCTTCACTTAATGGATGATACCAATATTAGCAGCAATTTAAGGGCATCAATTCCTTGGATTTTGTGGGAAATATAGAAAAATAGAAACGCTTTAGTTCTCGAAGGAAAACAAATCGATATTTCAATGATGGTTTCATTAGCTCAGGAAGAGGCCAAGCATTGGAATAAGCTTCATGACAAATCACAATCAGAGCAAAGGAGGGCATTTGTTTCTCCAAAGAGAAGGGAAACCCGCTGGATGAAACCATCCTCCTCGGTTCTAAAGTGCAATGTGCACGCATCATGGTCCGGCAAAGATTTCCTTATTGGTGGGGCATGGATAATTAGAAATTATACAGGTGAAGCTTCTTACCATGTTAGGGATGCTCTTCAACCTGCTTCCAACAAGTTCGAAGCAGAACTCTGTTGCATTCTCTGGGCGCTGACAAGCATGTCTGACCTTCGTTTGAGAGTTATAGAAGTTTGGTCAGACTACGACAGCGTAGTTGAAGCAATTAATTGTCCATCAAGCTGGCCCAAATAAGAAGCTTACTTCAGAAGATCTCCACTATAGCCGCCTCTTTTTCGTCATGTCATTTTTTCTCCGTTTCTCCTTCCGCCAACTCCTTAGCCATAGCTATTGCCAAAAGCGTCTCGAAATATGGAATGCTCCAATCATATCTAGATTTAGGAGGACCGGCTTGGCTTCAATCACACATTCAAGACGAAGCAAATCTTTCCTAATTTTTGGTAAAAATGGTTTGTTTTCATTTTGTTGTATTATCTTTTTGTTTTTATCCATTTATTGAGAGAAAAAAACCGAGATACTATAATAAATACCCAAATAAAATGAAAGAATTATCCGAATGGATATTAAAATCTATTATTTAAATAAACGGGAATTGAACGCGAATCAAACCAAAAATTTAGGAACCGAACCAAACTTTAAAAAAATTCTAATGGATCCTAAATTCCTAAATCCGACCTATCTGAATCCCGAAAGAACCGAACCGAACCGAATACCCAAATGCTCACTCTAAGTGGAGTTGCTTTTTTATTTTACAACAAGAGAATTTATGAATCATTGGTCAACTGTATGTATTTCGGGTAAATGGTAGATTTTAAGTTGTATCTTTCACTTCATCCTACTTTTATGAGTTTTATGAAGATTTTGTTTAGTGGTGGACATTATTATTATTATTTTTTTATGGAATGTTAAATTTATTAATAAAAAAAAATAAAGTTATATATACAAAGAAGAGGCCAGTGTGGCCAAATGAAAACATAATGTGTTTGGTAGCAGGGTTGTCTCGGTTAAATCTGACTCTAAAAAATCATGTGGGACAAAATTGAAATCAGAAAAAAGAGTACAATTTAAAAGCAAAGACGCGCAGCATAAAGTGGTGGACATTTTGATTTAGAGTTTAGTTACTATCCATTTTTTTAGCTTTTCGGTTTATAAATTAAAATATTTAAACCAATTAAATACGATTCAATTTTAATTTGGTTCCGTTTCAGTTTTTATTTTTGTTTAAATATAATTTATTTTAATTTAAGAATCATTAGAATATATATATATATATATATATATATATATAATGAGTTGTTTGATGTTTATTTGTTTGATACGTACTATATATCTATATATATATATATATATTTTACACGTACATATAAATATAAAATACAAAATTAATTTATATTTTTAATTTATTTTAATTCGGTTTTTCGGTTAACAAAAGATGTTTATATCCAGTTTTTGTTTAGATTTTTCGGGTTTTTATCGGTTTTGTCATTGTCTTCTCTTTCATCTTTCTTTGAAGATTTGCATTTTACCATTATATATATTCGATTTATTTGATTTCAATGTTGTTTTAGTTTTTACGAACTATACTTTTGTCCATCAGATTTATCTATAGAATTTCTATGATCAAGCTTTTAATTTATACAACATTATAAAGCATAATTATGTATTTTTATTATATTTGTATATTCTCAACCATCCGTTGTCGCAATATCTTTGCTTATTATTACCGCACAATAGTTTTATTTTTGTGTATATTATATCATTTTGATAATCGAATTTTGAAAACTTTAATCTATCATTGTAATAATGAAATTTTATAAATAATAATCAAAACCAACTTTCTAAAATAAAATATTGAAAAAACTTTATTATTATTATTATTATTTTCACAATTAAAAACACTTTATTATATATCTATAATTTTATATATCATCATTACATATTCATATCATATTAATTCCATTTGAAACATTTTCCACCTTTAACAAGCAAACATGGACCATCAGCTTTTATATCCCAATTACATTTGTAATAACATACATTAGCATCTCTTGCATTAATATATATATCAAACCATTTCAACTGTTTGTCCCACTCAAAACTGCAATAAAACAATGTTGATGACCATAAATTTATTTTAAATCTAAATTCGTAATTTCCATTAGAAGGTATTGTGTGAATTCTTAAATCGTCGTCTTTGGATTTGCAATGAACGGTTAAAGTCGAACCACCAAGACGATTCGTCATCTTCACATGTGTGTAAGGCCAAAACGGTTTTGTTTTACCATTACATAAATCAAGTAAAAGAAAAATGAGTATAAGATAAGTAATAAAACATTTTTGTGAATTTCTCATTTTCAAATTTTTTTTTCTCTCTATGTTTTTGAAGTATTATATATTGGTATTATTGGTGGTGAATTTATAGTAATTTTATGTTTGACTATATTCATTTATGTAGGAAATATCTTAAATGAGCATTTAATAAGGTTATACTTATTTTAGGTTGACCAAAAAATAACTTTCCCCATTTTTTAGGATTGTTATCTTATTCCTTTTTTTTTTAACAAATTTTTAACTTTGTATCAATTTTTCTTTATTTATTAATAACACTATATATCAACTAACCAACAAATATATTATCAACTATATATAGAAGATGATGCATGAAATATATGGAGGAGTGGACATAATTATATGGAAATGAAAAATCGAAACAAAAAATCAAAGTTTGTTCAGGTATGGTTTTCTTTAAATTATCTTAATGTTTTTCTTTTATCAAGAGTTATGATATTGGTTCATAACCGAACCGAGAAATCTGATAAAAATAGTAATAAAGAATATTAGGTGAGTGTTTTATACTGAAAACTATAGATATATGTCCATTCTACCAATTTTTAGGCATTTTCAATTATTTTTGATTATTTATAGATATTTTCGATTCTTTCAAATATTTTTTAGTTTTTTTTTAATATTTTCGTTTCATGTATTTCAAATATTTTTAGGTATTTTCGGGTAAAATACCTGAATCGAATCACAACTGTCGATATTTCGGTTTTCAAACGGTTCACATATTATTTCTACATCGAAATGAACTTACTAATAACTAAATCAAATTGAACTGATGTATAATGGTTTATATGTAGATCTATAAAAAAAAACTGAAAGAACCAAAACCGAATGTAATCCATCTGAACCAAATTGAAGAACCAAACACCCATCCATAGAAATATGTATGGCACAAGTGTTTGACACGCAAATACTATCTTCATTCATATTTTTTTCCTTTAATCCCGACGCAATTATTACACCATTTATCATTCTTGGGGGAAAAACAAAAAGAAATTTCCAACCAAGAACCATATATATTTGTATGAAAACGGAGATATCATCTCTATATTATTAAAAATAAAAAAATTACACCCGATTTTGTCTCTAACTCATAAAACCTTTTATGTCTAAAAATAATAGAATTAACTACCGTATAACTATTTCCTATAAAATAATAACCTAAAAGCAGAGAGAACGCATACCGTCAGCTAAACAATTTGTTTCTCTATATACATGTGAGATACGAATTTGCAAGTCATTCGATAAAAAGCCATAGCACATACATACATACTAGGAAAGAAAGCGGATGAGCATCTCCAAGGTATATGTTAGTGTCGAAACCCCCTCAACATGATTTCATCTCAGCTAGTAACATTTTCCAGGTCGATTCAGCGCGTGTTGAACATAGAAGGACTGGCTGAGAGAGCAACTTACCTGAGTACATCAAAAGGACAGTTGAGCACCCAATACGTAGTCAAGCCTAGGAGGATATAAGCGCAGGCCGAACAAGTAATGGCCGGGTCCAAGCGGTTCCAAGTTTGTAGGGATTCGCCGAGATAATAGGACCAACTAACCAAAAAGATCGGAACAACTCTAACTGAGTGAGGGTACTATAAAAGCAAGAAGAAAGAGAAGAAGAAGGATATCTTATGGCCAATTTTCTAATCGCATTCGTGAAATTGTTTGTAATCATAAGTGTACCCGATCTAGCTAAAATCAATAAAATCTTTTTTTCATATAAATTTGCGTTGTGTGTTTTTTCCTTATAAGCTAGAATCATCGAACTCTTCATTGAAATTAGTTTAACAAATTTTTCTTGTGGATTTGACCATCCACAATATATCTTGTCGAAGGAATCCCACCACTATTTTCGAATCATTCTCTAACTCCACATGTTTCACCCCAAACTCCCATGCAATATACAGTCTGTAATACATTTTCCATAGCTCCGCTAAAAGTGTTGAACACATACCAATATTAGCTCCTCAATTTATTTTATTTTACACAAACACATCAGTACCACCGTATCAATACCATCACTAAAGCTAACCATCATATTTTAAAAACCGTAATCTAAATAAAACTAGATTATATTTACATATTTTTTTGAAACAAATAGATTATTTTATTGAACAAAATTTTTAAACCAAAAAAGAACAACTCATAATATTTATTTGCCCAACCCTAATTTTTTCATATAATAATGTAAGTTTTGCCATTGTTTTCGCTTTGATATTTCTAATGTTTTAAAACTTGGCATTTTACCATTATTATATTCGATATATTTGATTTCTAATGTTGTGTTGTTTTAGTTTTTGAGAGTTATATTTTCATCCATGGAATTGTGATCAATTGCCAACTTTGAATTTATACTATGTTATAATGCATAATTATTTTGTTACAAAATCATTTAATAAAACTTTCAAAACGAATTACAGTCGTTTTATTTTCATCGATTCGTTGTCGCATTATCTTGTTTATTTTTATGTTGTACTTTTTGTATATGTTATATCATTTTGATAATCGAATTTTTTAAAACTCTAATATATCATTGTAATTACGAAGTTCAAATAAATATTAATAAAACCAACTTGCTTAATTAATTTATTAAGATATAGTAATTAAGAAAACAAATTATTAAAATACTAAAAAAAGCAAAAGAGAGAATCAAGTTTAGCCAAACAATTCTTGTTTGAGGAAAATTATTTTGTATTAACAAAATATTAATTAACCACAAAGAATCCTACAAATGCTCATAACTTTAGTGGTCAAAATCAAGATCGATTTTAAAAAGAGGTACATAATCATATATAAACAAAGCTTTTAACTAGATTTTAAGTTTCAAGATTAGATTCAAAATATCAAATTATTTGGTGAGATTGATATAATTATTCTTACTTAAATCTATAATGCATTCGTTGATGCTATCACCAAAACTGGCTGAAGTTTTGATCTATAGTGGAAAAACGGCAAGAAGTTTTCCACTCTGCAGGGCATTTGTTTCAGCATCACCAAGGCCTTTACAAGTAAGAACCATTGGAAAAATTAATTGTTCTACAGTAATTAAACAAAAAATATTTGTTAGTTTTATTTTGTTTAAATTATATAATAAATATGACAGAAATCTATGATGTTTTTAAAATTTTATTTTATTATTAGAAGCGTTGAAAAAATATATTCCGATAATATTATTGTTTAATACAATTACAAGAATAATATATATATATATATATATATATATATTAAGTCAAACTGTTTATAATAATAAAGATTTTAATTTATTTATCTCTTTTATTATAAAATTAATTTTATCACCATATTAAATTTCATATTTTGGTATTACATAATTATGCTGAAACCACAATTATATGTAATAATTCCTTTATGTCACCAATCAAGATATTTGTTAGAGATTATAAATATTATTAGAAAAAATATCCTACATCGAAATGACAACACACTAACATATAAGAGAAGAGATATGAACAAATTCACTTTGTTGTAAATTGATTTTGAATTGGAAATCATTTTCCTAACATGAAGTCACTATATAATCTGATTTGCGGTTTCACTTGAAAATGGTATCCACTCAATGTCTTTAATTTTGAGTTGGAAACTCATAATTTCAAACACATATAATAACGAGTAATATGGGTGGGACGGATCCGATCTATGAAAAAAGTATTCGGATCTGAGTCAACATAAAAAAACTGAAATTTTTAAATTTTTATTTATTTTCTAAACTGATTTCTTAAAAATTTAAAAATGATTATAAAATTACATTTAAATTCATTTTTATAAGGAAATCAATTTGTATATATTTTAAAATAATATAATTAAAACATTTAAGTGCTTTTATCAAAATAACATAACATATATTTAAAAAATATATAAACTGTCATAATATATATTAAAATTTTATATATTTTTTAAAAATATGTTTAATATTTATTAGTCCGGATCCGGATATCCGAACCTAAAAATTTTAATATCCGGATATAGATTCCACGAATATCCTAATTTTCGGAGCGAATTTAGACCGATCTTGGATCTCTGATAATAATTTCACCCTTATTGAATAGATATTTTGATATTGTAATATGTTTGATAAACTATATTACAATTGCTAAATTATGGAAAATGAAAAAAGGGAAAAGAAGAGGCAGAACAATGCCAAAATGTGAAAGAAGCAGCAGATGCAGTGAAAGATGGAGCAAAACAAGTTAAAGAAACCACTGAGTATATCCAAAATGTTGCTTCTACTACAGCTGGAAAAGTAATTAAATTTGACTTTAAAAATTTTGATTAATACTATATTAATTATGACATTAATATATTACTTTTATTTTAATTTTTAATTAGGTGACTAAAATGACAAAAGATGTGACAGAGAAAGTTAATGATACAACAGATACTATTACTGAAAAAACTAAAGGATCTATATCTGGAGTTTTGGGTACTACCAAGAATGTTACTAATATTATCAAGAACAAAATTCTTGGAGGTGATTAGTTATAATAATAATATGAATATATATATATATATATATATGTTTAAGTAAGTTATGGATTATCATATTTAGTATTTAATATACATCAATGATAGTGAAAAATAAAAAGTTTATCATTATATATATAGGATCGACGATTCTTTTTCGCTTTCGTTATAGCAATCCATATTATTTTCTTCTAAACTTATTATTAACTCTTCTTTAAACATATAAATTTCCAAATTTTATACTTTATTGATTTATTCTCGATAAAAGATTAAATCCAAAATGATTTAGATGTTGCAAAATAATATAAATTAGATGCTTTAATTTAGAGTAATTTTGTAAATTAGGTATTTTGTGTTTTGTATTTTGGAAATTAGTTAGTTTTATTATACTTTGAAAATAGGTACATTTTTATATTTTAAAATAAATATTTTGTTCATTCACACATACCATTCATTATTTACATAAACCATTCATCATTCACATAGACAATTCACACGAACAATTTACATTAATTATCCACAAATAATTTATCATTCACGGAACAATAAAAATACATAAATATAAATACTTTTATAAAGTATCCTTTTAGCTAATTATAAAACTTATTAGTATATTATCAGCCAATTTTCTTTTTAATTTATTATAATAATTACAATTTGGAACATTAGTTGTGTTGATCGCAATACTCGAAAACAGAAAATTAAAGAAAGATTCTAAAATTTGTCGTTATAGGATTTTAATGGATTTGGAAATCCAAGTGAAATCAAGTGTTAGTGGATTAATGATTGAAATCATGTGTTATTCGTTTATTGATTTGTAAATACCGGTTGAAATCCAGTGATATTCATTTAATGATTTGATATTGGATTTCAAATTCCACTTTATATTTTAATGGATTTGAAAGGATTTCAATCTTAAAATTACAAAAGACCAAATCCAAACATAAATTATAGTATTTCAAATCCATAGCTTTCCAAACTCTCATGGATTTATAAATCTACTAAAACACCATAATAGTAAACCCTTATATATGTGTGGAAAATCATACACCATCTCAACAACAAAGATATGTTCTTATTACCATATCTTTATCCTCTAAAAAATGTAGTAACAAACACAATGCAAAATTGTAAGTCCACATACTTGAGATTTGTCAATGCAACAACTTAAAAGGAGAAAGAGTTCTCTAGCTCAATCTAGTTATCACATCCAAATTTACCTAAAGATCAAGGCTGGTAAACTTCTGGAAGACGAAGTCCTACACTAGCAGCAGATTTACCAAGAACTCGTTTCATTTCTTCAGTTCTATCAACTGCAATGTTGTATGAGAACAACAGATCCTGCAAAAAACCAATTTACTTGTCCATGAGAGACATATACATCCCATGTCAGTAGGGGTGGGCATTCGGATTGTTCGGTTTATTTTGGCCGAACCGACTTCGGTTCGGTTCGGTTTTTCATTTTTGAAGTTCTGTTTGTTCAGTTCGAAAATCTTAATTTCGGTTAAATTTTCGGTGTTTTCTTGTTTTAAGTTTTTTAGGTTTTTTTGGCCGAATTGAACAGACTTCGGTTTGTTCGGTTCGGTTTTTCATTTTTGAAGCTCGGTTCAAAAAATCTTAATTTCGGTTAAATTTTTGGTGTTTTTGGGTTTTTCTCGGTTTTCAGTTTTTTCGATTTTTTTGGCCGAATTGAACTGACTTCGGTTCAGTTTGGCATTCGGTTTGTTCAGTTCCGTTTTTCATTTTTGAAGCTCGGTTCTAAAATCTTAATTTCGGTTAAATTTTTGGTGTTTTCGAGTTTTTCTCAGTTTTCAGTTTTTTCGATTTTTTTTGGCCGAAATGAACCGACTTTGGTTCGGTTTGGCATTCGGTTCAGTTTTTCATTTTTGAAGTTCGGTTTGTTCGGCTCAAAAATCTTAATTTCGGTTAAACTTTCGGTGTTTCTCAGTTTTTTCGGTTTATTTTCAGTTTTTTTGGTTTGTTCGGTTAATTTTAGCAAATTCGGTTCGGGTCAAATCTGTTAATTTAGCAAAAAAAAAAAATTGTTACCGAACTGAACCGAACCGAAAACCGAACTAAAATTAAAAAAGTGCTGAATTGAACCTAACTAACCGAAAAAACCGAACCGAACTTACCAAGTTAAATTCGGTTCGGTTTAAATGCCCATCCCTACATGTCAATCTAGAATTATAAATAAAGACTTCACCTTATGAGAATGAATGCTATTGATAAGGTATGTGTAATTGCGAGCGAGGTTAATCGACTCTGCTGCATTCGCATTCTTCTTCCGAAATTCTTGCTTTATAAAATCTATGAAATGAGACTTATGATCTTCTTTTCCAACATGTTTCACCATAGCTTTAAGAATCTCACGGTATACTCTAGCAGCTAAAACAACTTCATTGCTCATCTTCTTCTTCTTCTTCTTCTTCACTCTATAAAACATTCCAAACAAACAGCAATTTATGAACTAAGAACTAATCTGTATCAAATAATATCATTCTGGTTTGGTACTAGAAGTCTCAAAAACCTCCATAGATCATATAAACCAATGCAGAATCACATGGAAACAATGATTAAATAAGTGTAATCCTCTAGCAGCTAAAACAACTTCATAGCTCATCTTCTTCTTTACCTTACACACCAATCATTCCATCATTTGAATTCAAAAGCCTAAACTAAATCATACGCTCGAGAACTAATTTGTATTCACAAAAATTATCAAAACCTCAGAACTTTTCCATAGATCATATAATCAGTGCAAGCTGGGAATATAAACCGAACCGAGTTTTCCGAACCGAACCGAATTACGTTTCGATAACCGATCGGCACAAAAAAAACATTCAATTTCGGTAACCGAACCAAACCGATAACCGATCGGTTTATTGATTTATTTTTTTCTTGAAAAAACCGAAAATAACTAAAAAACCGAACCGAAAATAACTAAAACTTAACCGAATAAACGAAACTTCAAAAACAAAAACCGAACCGAATCAAAATTTTATTCGGTTTAGTTCGGCACACAAATCCAAAAACCGAAAAAACCGAAAACTGAAAAAACCGACCCGAACCGAACCGATTGAACCGAATTCTCAGCCCTTAAGTGCAACCATATATATTATAGCTCAGAGCTCCTAATCAATCAAACGCAGAATCACATGGAAACAATGACCAAAATAAGTGTAATCCTCTAGCAGCTAAAACAACTTCATTGCTCATCTTCTTCTTCTTCACCTTACACACCAATCATTCCATCATTTGAATTCAAAAGCCTAAACTAAGTCATACGCTCGAGAACTGATTTGTATCAAAACCTCAGAACTTTTCCATAGATCATATAACCAATGTAACCATATATATTATAACTCATAACTCTTAATCAATCAAACGAAGAATCACTTGGAAACAATGTCCTTTGGACAAACAAGAACAATTTCAAAACAACCTCGAAGCTAATCATCATCATCAGATACGAAACTAAACAGACTTATCGTAAATTTCGAGAGGAATTTTCAATACACCAAAACGAAATTCTTCTTCTTCTACCTCCGTAATAATGATTATAATAGAGTAGAGAAGAATTTTCGAACGACTATATATAAAAAAGGAGAGAGGAAATTACCAGACTGAATCAGGTTCAAAAGTGCGAATCGAAACCCTAATTGTTCGATGAAGATCGATCAATCTAACTCCTGCAACAAATTGGACCTCAGATAATTCTGGGTCGGGTAAGAAATTACTGGGTCGAGTTCTGGATCTCCAACTGGTAATATTGGTCTTAAGCAATTTAACTGGGCCAATATCTTTTAAATTGGGCTTTTTGGAACAATATGCTCTCTTAGTGAATAAACAATTAAGTGTTCATAAAAAATTTAAGGTGAAAAATTGTAAGTTGTGTAAAATGTGATCATCCCCTCCCCAAATTTATTTTTTGGATCTCGTTAATCTTTAAACCATAACAAAAATTATTTTTCGGATATCGTTAATTTCCGAACCACAATAAATCAGTTTAATAATCAAAATCAATTTAATAATCCAAATTTAATTTCTAATCTCCTATATATTAAAAAAGAAAAGATATTTTTTCAGAAAACTTTTAATTTGATAATTATTTACATATATTGCAATTTACACTATCTCTATATCAAAACACTCTCGTTATAACTTTAATTATTTGTTAAAAAGAAATTTTTTGTTTGATAATTAATTACACGTTTTTCTCAAAGATTTTTTATTTAAATTAAGAAATTCGTTTTTAATTTCATTTAAATTTTAGAAAATTATTTTAGTTTCTTTTCTACAAAAATATAGTATACAAAAATATAAATATAATATATACAATATTAACATTTAAAATAAATAATTTAAACGTTGTTAGTATTTGAAATAATATGAACTAATAGATTTAAATTTGAAATATGTTTATAAAATTCATATTATTAAAATTATTTCAACTAATAAACTAATTTAACATATATCTTTAATTATCTATATATATTACATATTTTAAATTGTCAAATTTACAAAATAAATAATAATATATATGGTACATTTTATATTATAAATTTTTTATATATCACACTTTTACTTCGATATTTATATATTATATTTGTTGATAAATTTCAATCATTTTATAAAAATTTATATAACAATACAAAAAATTTCTTTACAATATCATAATTTTGAATATATAAATTATGACATATTCCCGAACAGACATTATCTAGTTTGATAACAAAACAACAAGAATGGTAATCACTGTACCACTTACTTTTGCTTTTTATGGTCACATTAACAAAATTTCATCTATTACCAATTTTTATATTGTAAAAATACTTTCAACATGATCAATTTATTATCATCATAATCACTAACTCAATAAGTCATCAAAATTATTTAAAAGGTTTTTGATCAATATCATCAGAAGGTACAAGCAAATAAAGTAGCATTACATATTTTTGTCTATCTATACAAAAACCAACTCAAACAAAAAACAATAAAATGATGATGATAATGATAATAGATAGAACAATGAAATAAAAGATGTACCAAGTGTGAGAAAAAGATCCTCAAGAAGGGCTTTGAAGTTTTTTAACACTTGAAGCCATGACAAACTGAGAGCACAATGATGAGAATCAATGCAATAATAATAGCTAAAACTATGAGTTTTATCTTCATGTTTTGTAACCACATTTTTCTTCTCATTTGTGTACCCGTTGTTCTGAAATCTTGTGCCTATAAACATAAAGACAAATATGGTTAAACCAAACTTCATATTTGTGTTTGAGATTAAGTCTTAACCTGTGAACGAAGGTTCTCTGTTTTGTCTACCAAAAGCTCAATTTTCTCACCACGATCAAGAACCTGTTGAGTCAAAATAGACATTTTCTTTAAGATGTGATGTCATTGAATAGATTCCATATCTAGTAACTTAGTGTGAGTTAGGGCTGGCCATATAAACCGAAATCCGAACCGTTCTTCAAAATAACCTGAGCGGTTCCTATATATCTCAACCCGGAAACCGAATCCGAACCCGAAAATATAACCGAAAAACTCGTATATATGACTACATATGTAATTGTGATTGGATAGTTAGGATTTTAGGTAGAAAAAGTAGGTTTTTAGTAAGGTAACTAGGATATTTATGGGTTTTCATCTGATATTTCGGGTTTTTGATTCGATTAACTTGGATTTTAGCTAGGTTGTTCGGATAATTTAGATTTTTTTACGGATATTTTGGATTTGTGGTTCCATTTCGGGTTCTAATAAAAATGAAAAAAACCGACCCGAACCCGAATAGATACGAAACGAATTTTAAAATAACCCAAACGGTTCCTATATGCCCCTAACCAAATAACCCGAAATCCGAATTACCTGAACCGGATACCGAACTCACAAAGTGAATCATACACAAAGGGTTGAATTCAAACCTTCTCGATGTTTTCCATCATAACACCTTTAACTTCTGATACTTGAGCTTTCACTTTAGCAAGCTTGTTAATCTCATCTGGATGATCTATGCAATACTGCATATGGTCCTTCAGTTTGGAGCTTTAAAGTAAATCAGAATGAAGTCAGTTTTCAAGGATATATATAAAGAGAGAATCTTCATTAGCTAGCTAAAGTCTAAAGAGGAGATGATATAAGAAGTAAGTACCCAAACTCTTTATTTAAGCTATTTGCTTGAGCAGTTGCAGCTTTTCCACCACCATATCTCTTGTTAAAATCCTCTTTTACTCTTTCCAAAAACGCCATTGGAATTTGCCTACCAGCAGAATCAACCGCAACAACACAATAAGCTGCACAACAAAAGAATGGTCACAAGAGGTTACAATCAAACCTCATATTGATTGAGGATCAAAACCAGTCAAAGAACCACATAAACAATAAGCTAATAAGTTTATGCAAATCAAGAAACAAGTATAATTCGTATCTCAGATCAATGTTGTTGATCTTCCACATACCATCAACTTAAAATAGCCATAGATTTCAATTGAAATCTGAGTAAAAACATATGTAAGACTCTGCAGAGATCTATTACAAACCCTAAAAAGCTTGCTACAGTAGGCTAAGTGAGAGAACAAATGCACAAATCCACCCGAATAATTGAGAATGGTCACAAGAGGTTACAATCAGAGCTCAGATTGATTGAGAATCAACCTAGTCAAATAACCACATGAACAATAAGCTAATAAGTTTATACAAATCAAGAAACAAGTATAATTCGTATCCTAGATCAATGTTGTTGATCTTCCATATAGTATCAACCTAAAATAACCACAGATTTCAATTGAAAACTGAGTAAAAACATATGTAAGACTCTGCAGAGATCTAATTCAAACCCTAAAAGCTTGCTAAGTGAGAGAACAAAATGCACAAATCCACACGAATCGATATCAATGAACACTGAACAGAGCTCATATTGATTGAGAATCAACCTAGTCAAAGAAACACATAAACAATAAGCTAATAAGTTTATGCAAATCAAGAAACTAGTATAATTCGTATCCCAGATCAATGTTGTTGATCTTCCATATAGTATCAACCTAAAATAACCACAGATTTCAATTGAAAACTGAGTAAAAACATATGTAAGACTCTGCAGAGATCTAATTCAAACCCTAAAAGCTTGCTACAGTAAGCTAAGTGAGAGAACAAAATGCACAAATCCACACGAATCGATATCAATGAACACTGAACAAAGCTAAAACACAAGACGAACTAAAAGAAACCTAGATGCAAAATCAAGTAGTGTAAAAACGTAAGAACACATTTCAAAACTCTCGTGACTCACTGAATCCATCACAAATCAACACGAATCGATATCAATGAACACTGAACAGAGCTAAAACACAAGACGAACTAAAAGAAACCTAGATGCAAAATCAAGTAGTGTAAAAACGTAAGAACACATTTCCAAAAACTCTAATAACTTACTGAATCCATCTTCAACGAGGTAATTGAACGTATGACCATCGCAGTTGTAAGTGAACTTGTTGTTTGTAGACGGAAGCTTCTGAAGACACTGTGCAGCGACGGAAGTGAAATTACCTTTGAAATCAGTGAACTCAACGAGAATCACTGTGCCGCGAGCAACGAAACTGTAGATCAACGATTGTTGCGCCATTTTGCTCTCTTCTCCAAAAAAAATCCTCAAATCTCTGATCCGATCGACCGTCAAATCAGAGGATTTCGAGAAGGAAAATGAAAAACTATCAGATCTAAAAGACTTAACAACAACAATATGAGGACTAAAAGTGAGAAAGAAGGCAGAAAAAAAATTAGTCGAGGGTAAAGTAGTAATTTGCAAGCAAATCTAAGGGTTACAAATGATATAAAACTAACAATTAAATTAATTCCTAAAAAACCAATTTCAACATTTATTTCATAGTTTAATTTAGAAGTTTTTGACCCAAGAATGTAGTTGTGAAATCACATTCTATAAATTAGTTATACATCATCTTATCAATTCAATTGTTGTTGATATGGGTGGATATTCGTTTTGTTTCGGTTTTTTGGTTTAAAAATCATAATTTCGGTTAAAAATTTTATTTTATTCGATTTTTCGAATTTTTCGATTTTTCTGGTTTGTTCGGTTATATTTAGCAAATTCGGTTCGAGTCAATACGGTTTGGTTATGTTTGAATTTTGGTTCGGGTTGATTTGGTTCATTTAGTATACAAAAATTGTTACCAACCCGAACAAAAAATTGAACTAAAATAAAAAAAATAGTGTCGAACTGAACCGAACTAACAAAATAGATTGAACCGAACTAAAATCATCTTGGTTCGATTTAAATATTCACCCCTAGTAGAATCAGGATCGATCATTTTGTTTTTTTTTTTTTTTACGGCAAATTTATTTTATTTATAATATATCATTGTTTAGATCGAAAAAGTGTAATTGAAAATTACAAATTGCTAATTAAATCAAATTTGGCCAAATAATCGGCACAAATATTATGCGTTCTTCGTCCAAGACGATGTTGTATTTTCTTTAACAATTTATATTCATCTATGATAAATATTTTTAATAGAATTTAAATTATTGAATCGATATATTATAATATATAAACTACAATGACAAAAAAATAAATCATTATCACAACATCACCATTCCATTTAACTTCCTCCAATATATATTTAATTGAATTTGTTTATTAATACAAGAACCAATAAAAAGGTTCAATAATTTTTCTTACTACTAATAATAATAATAATCTAGATTTTTTTTTTTCCTATTTCAATACTCTTATGTTTTCAAAGAGACAAGAAACATCCTTCTTGTCACTTATATGTTTTGTTATTTCTTCAACTGTTCTGAGATGATTTGCCTTTCTTAGCTTTATTCTTCTCTTGAATCTTCTTTTTCTTCTCTTCAGATGTAATCCATTTATATCCTCTTGGAATTGCAAATGGATCTTGATCATTCTCTATATTACTTGAGCTTGTTGATGAATGTTGATTCTGTGTTTTCATCCATTGAAACCATGAAGATGATGATGAGCTTAAGTTTGATGAAGTTTGTGTTGTTTCTTCTTTAGGACTGTTATTAGGACTTGATGGTGGTGTAACAAACTCATCTTCAATAGCTTCAAGTTCTTCAAATTTTGTAAATGTAACAAGTACTCTAATTGTAGGAATCACTGGAATAGCAACCTACAATATACAAGATTCAATACTCAAATGATGATTGAAATGATGATTGTTGATAGGACTGGGCATTTAAATCGAACCGAATTTAGTTCGATTAATTCGGTTTGGTTCAATTCGGCAATTTCTATTTATTTTAGTTCGGTTTTCGTTTGGGAACAGTTTTATTTTACACTATATTAACCGAACCGAACCAGCTAAAATTAATTGATAAAACCGAATATAAACCAAAAATAAACCAAAAAACCGAAATAAACCGAAAACTAGTCAAAACTTAACCAAAATTAAGATTTGAACCGAATTTAGTTTGATTAATTCGGTTCGGTTCAATTCGGCAATTTTTTATTTTAGTTCGGCAACAATTTTATTTTACACTATATTAACCGAACCGAAGTAGCTAAAATAAACCCAAAAAACCGAATATAAACTGAAAATTAGCCAAAAATTAACCGAAACTAAGATTTTCGAACCTAATAAACCGAACTACAAAAATGAAAAACCGAACCGACAAACCGAACTTTTATTCGATTAAATTCAGCACAAAAAAACAAAACCGAGAAACCGAAAATGGAAATACAAACCAAACATAAACCGAAAATTAGCCAAAATTTAACCGAAATTAAGATTTTGAACCGAATAAACCGAACTATAATAATGAATAACCGAACCGAACAAACCGAACCGAACTTTTATTCGGTTCAATTCTGTACAGAAAAATAAAAACCAAATAAACCGAATGTCCACCCCTAAATTATGTTGATCATGAATCATAGAAGGTTTTTGAAAACAGACCTTGACAGGGAATGTTCCTGATGGTAGTTTTGTTGTCATAAGCTCTCTTAACCGTCGAATTGCTTTCACTTTATTCGCGAGTATATCGAGTAATGGAAGTAATTCTTTCGTCTGTAATGGAAATCTCTCAGACAGCCATAGAATTGGTCTAAGCCCTTTCTTATATTCATTACCTTCCTTTCGCTTACTTCCATTACCTTCTGATGATGTCGAAGCTTTCATCTCTCGATTCTCAACTGTTGAATGTCTTCCTGGTTTGATCTCGTCTCCAAGAAGATCGCCACTTACTTTCTCATCGACACTAAGCGAACTTCTTGGAGGAATGTTACTTCTTTTGTTACCTTCTTCTCGCTTCCTCCATCCGCTTAACCATCCTTTCTTTTCTTGTTTACAATCGGTTATAGGAACCTCACGGTCCTCCTCGAAAGAACTCGCAAATTCTTCGGATGAATCCAATTTAAGAGCTAACTCTAACTGTTTCTTCTCATCTTCTGTTAAGGCATCACCGAGATCCTCTGTTTCGGTTTCGGTTTCATTAGTATTTGAGAATAGCTCTTCATCAGTCATTGCACCAGGGACTCTTCTTGATTTAATACTAACAACAACATTATGCATATCATAAACTTTAGCTTTCCATTGACCAACCATTTCGCTCTTCTCTTGTCGTCTCCATGTCAATTGCGGAAACAAAACCGCTTGAGTAACATCGATACCTGGTCTAAAAATACTCGTTTTAGACATTGCGGCTACTTCTTGACGAACTTCTTCTTCAGTAGAAGAACCACCAGCACCATCTAAAGCATTCATAATCTCTTTATCTTTATGTGATATCATAAGAAGCGAACCCGAAGGAACTACTTTACCCTCTTCTTCTGAACCATCACCGAGGAAAAGTATAGTTTGATCTGATCTTTGTATCTTAAAACCGTCGAAACCAGCTAATGTCATATCAGCTCTAAGATTAGCACCTCTTTTCCAAATCTTATAAGTATCCGAAGGAGCTACTCTAGAGATAAAAGGTATTACCGAGCTTTCGAAATGGAATGTAATCTCCATATAGAAATCTCTCATTCTATGCATTGTTGCTACAAGCCGAGGTAATCTTCGACACCATTTAGCCCAAGCTAAAGGCTGATAATGTCTAACAATAATCATAGCTATCTTCTCTTCTCTATTACATATAGCTTCTTGTAAAGCACTCCAACCGAATTCGTTTTGTAAACTCCAATCAGCACCTGAAGACATAAGTAACTCAGCTGAAGTTTCATCACTTAGCTTTACAGCTAAATGAAGAGGTGTATCTCTGTTAATAACATCTCTTCTATCTATAATTGAAGCAATTGAATCAGCTTTTGTTTCTTCTGTTATTGAATCTGCTTCGTTTTTAACCTTTGATGGATCACACATTTGAGGAAGAGATGATAATAGTTTCTTGAGATTTGAGTAATCTCTTGTGATAACTGCTTGATGAATTGGACTATGACCATACTTTGTAACATCAATTGTGTTTGACATTTCTTAAAAGACTCAATCTTTCACAAGGAGAGACTCAATTCATCTTAAAAACCCTAAATTAAAGTTTGCAACTTTAGGGGAAATAATATCAGATAACACAAATCTAAGAACCCAACACTAAGAAATTCAATCACTTAACACTTAAAATCAGTCGAAATTCCAGATTCTAAACAAAAACCCATGAAATTAGTTCTAAATTTACCCAAAAAGGAAGGATTTTTTTGCAAGACCTAGATCAAGAGATTGAAGCGAATCAGCTAAATATAAGAACTATTCTCGACTAAAGCTTCGAGATTCGTTGCTTCAGATCCAACCCAGATCGAGAAAAACAAAAACCTACAAGAGAAGATAGAAGAGATCTAAGGAAAGTGAGATTCGAAGATTGAAGAAGAAGGAGAAAGCAGAGGAAGATGAAGATGGACAGTGTTCCTTTGAATCCGGAAGTTTCAAAGATTGGTCGGAAAAGCTTTTTACATAGAATCTGAGAAAAGCTATTACCGTTAAAACCTTCTTCCAAAGATATTTTTTAGGACCAAAAAAAAAAAAAAAAAANTTTAAGATGAACATATGGTCAATAGAGAAAATATAAATAAATAACTTTTATATTAAAAATTATTAAAATTTAATTCATAATATGTTAGCATATAAGACGTTCTTCATCGAAATGCATCCTAAACATTACTTTTTAAAATTACTGTTTTCAACATATGACACACATATATGCTTGTGTAATAATTTGTATTATGTAGTTTTGTATATGATATTGTATTTTTGATCCAATATCAATAAAATTTTGTCGGAAAAAAAAAATCAATTCTATAGAAAAAATGTATGAAAATGTATAGTTAAATTTTTTTTAATCATTTAACCAAAATCATTTATGTATAAAATTTTATCTTATGGTTTAATATTTATTTATGCATCATTTTTATATGCGAATTAGAATTTACATTATATGTGGATTACAAATAAATAGTTAAGATTTTTTAAAAAATATTATTATTATAAACTAGCCGTAGAAAATAATGGTAGCTAATTTGGAGAAATTTTATTTTTTATATTATAAAAGTTGGTTATATATGGATTACAAAAAAATAGTTAAGCTTTTTTAAAAGATAATAAATTATTATTATAAATTAGCATTACAAAATAATGGTAGCTAATTTGGAGAATACAAAAATTATGTTAATGTTTTTTTATAAATTATTTTAAAATCTTGATGCATAAAAGACCAAATTGAAGGGAAAAAAATAAGGATATTTCCTCGAATAATTCATTAAGAAAGAGCCAATATAATTGGTTATGAGGCAATTGATGATTTGATTCCCAATAAATGATTTGTTGTACTATGTTTTGTTATTAAACAAATCCCAAAGAAAGTACCTTTGTCATTTAGTACTTGGAAACTTATATGATGAGTGTGTGGATTGCGTGTAAATTTTATTAATATTATTTGGAAAATATAGTTGATTAATTAGAAAATAAAATAAGTTGACTTTGAAAAGTTGGTACAAGAAAAATATTGACTTAAAAGTGGAAAATTTGGCTATTACATACACTAATTATAAATATGACCGTATAATTATTTTAAACAGAAACTTATTAGTAGTGCGAATTTATATACAAACTATAACAATTTGTCAATTTATACAAAATTTATCATGTTTGTGCTTATTTCATCAAAATTATTAACAGTGTTTAATTTACCGTTAAGTAACTGAGTCAGCATCCACATAAGTTTTTCGGTTTAATTAAAAAGTAAAACAACGTTGTTTTGGTTAAAATTTTTACTAACCAATTTTAACCAAACGACGTTGTTTCGAACCTAACAAAAAAAGAAAACTTGAGTTAAAAATATCTGATCATTGCCATTTTTATTATTTTAGTTTTATTGTACCAATATATTGTAATTCATAGATCAATATGCAAGAACTCCATCACATTATGTTTTAGGAGATTTAACATCCTTTTATTGGAAAAGAATTTATCCGAAATTAATATAATGAGCCATTAAATTAAAATTTGAAGTTATAATATAATTTTACCTTTAAATTTTAGTTTTGTATTTTCTACTTCTGAAGATATAAAAAGTTACGGTATTTACCATCCGTTCGATTTATTATATGGTATTTTTCCTCTGTTTTGTTTAAACTACTTTTAAAAGTTTTGTCTTTTAATTACTACATACTATTATTTTAAGTTTTCTATGAAAAAATTAAATAAGTTTAATATTTTTTATTAATAAAATAATGATCGTAAATTTTTTTATTGGTTAGTTTAGAATATTTAATATTTTTAAAAATATAATTTTTTAAAATATGTATAAAATAAATTTATATAATCCTCTATTATTTAACTTAATTATAATAGTGAGAATATACACTAACATTTTTTATATCTTTATTTTCTAGACCAAGTAATTTTTTTCACAATTAACACTCTTCAAAATAAAATGCACACATATTTCTCTATTCACTAAGTACCCAAAAATAAAATAAAAGCAAATTGTTTTAAAGAGCCCATTTAAATGGATAGAAGCCCAAGTTTCAAAACTGAGATCCAGAACCCGACCCAGTGATGTCTCACCCGACCCGGAATTATCTGAGGTCCAATCGTTGCAGGAGGAGTTACATTGATCGATGCTTTTTGCTCTTCATCGAACAAATTAGGGTTTCGATTCGCACTTTCGAATCTGATTCAATCAGGTAATTTCCTCTCTCCTTTTGTATATATACACACTCGAAAATTCTTCTTTACTCTATTATAATCATTATTACGGAGGTAGAAGAAGAAGAATTTCGTTTTGGTGTATCGAAAAATTCCTCTTGAATTTTCCGGTAATTATCTGAGTTTCGTATCTAAATTTCAGCTCTAGTGATGTAAGATTCGATGTTTTTTCATCTGTAATTTGATTGAAATTGCTCTGTTTTCTCCAAATGGTTAGATTTTTTTAGGTTGTGTGTGTTTTTTGTTCTAGTGTTCATTGCTTTAGTTTCTTTGGTTTAGCTGTTTCAGGATGGAGAACACTGACATTGACATGGTTATAAGCATACCTGATACACCAGATAGAGCAGGACGACATGTTTCTGTAAACGGAGATGTTAAGAGAAGACATCATTCTCCAGATGCAACAGCAAGATATCAAAGAGAAGAATATTGTAATCAAGTTAATGGTAGAATCAGACCAGTCTCTGAAATTGGACGAAACCGGGAAAATTCTGATACACAAACCGAGAACGGTAATTTATCCCGTGGCTCTCGAAGTAATGCTTTGTTTAGGAGAACACTTGTTGAGAAGGATAGAGGGAAATCTATCTGCACTGATCCTTGTGCAACTCGGTTTGAGAAAAATCCGGTTGTGAATCTAGATAAATGTAATGGGCATGCTCATGTTTCTGCTTCTAGGTGTTTACCATCTGAAGATATAAGAGAATTGGGAAGAAGTAACAAAGGTAAAGAAAAAGAAGATAGTGGCTCTGTTTACAATAGAGATATAATTGACCTTTCCAGTGGCAAACAACAGAACAGAGGCACTAAAAGATTTGTAAGGAATGGCTGCATATCTCCACAAGGAATAGCAGCTAGAGCTAGAAAAGCTGCTGATACCAGTTCCACGAGTGTTGAACAGGAAATAGCTCCTGAAACTGCATCTTCGATTGGAATCAGAGAGATTGTTTCTGAACATGATATTCGCGGAAGAGCTAGAGGAAAAAGACCAGAAGTTTCTCCTAACAAGGTGGCGAGGAGAGATGGCTCGGAAGGGTGGGTTAGTACACGAAGCCGGAAATTAAATATTGACCATGAGATGAATCGTAGGGATGAGAGTGACACACGTGGGATATGTAGTTCCGTTTCAAGACTTGATATGCAGGAAACTAGTGCAGTTGACAGAGAAGCTAGACAACAACGTCGACGGAAAAATGGATTTACTACTTTGAGGGCTTCGAATGAGCCAGAAGTTTCTGTTATGGAATCTTCTGGGGAACCATCTAGCTCAAGGCCACCGAGAATTCAGAATCATCAAAGCCAAGGAACACAAGTGTTGGTAATTGAAGATTCATCTCCTGAAGTACGAGTCTTCCAGGGTCCTAGACGTGTCGAAAGCAATGAATCTGATGTGCAAGTAAGACAAATAGAAGCAGATGAAATGTTAGCCCGTGAGTTGCAAGAACAGCTTTACCAAGAATCAACACAGATTAGAAACGAACAGGTGCTTTTACCGGTCTTCCTTTTTTTGGATATCCTCCATCCTTTTATCACGGTTTCTGATGATCTTATTTCGATTTCATACACTGTTACAGATCGATGAAAACATAGCGAGGTTTCTAGAACAGGAAGATAATTCTCGACGTGCTTCTTCTAGTCGTAATACCAGAAGCTCTAATAACGTAATTCACGAATAGTAAAACTTTCCTCTGTTAGTGTTTTCTTCAGCGGTTTTATCGATTTTCTGTGTTAAGAATCTTGCTTTATGATCATCTTGAAGACCTTAATCGTTGCTTTATGCTAATGGATATGACTTACAGATTGGAGGATATCCAAGTAGGAGAAGTCGCTTAGAAGCACGACTACAAAATTTTTCTTCAAGGAGGCGACTGAATCCTCCAGAGACTAGAGCACCACCTCGAGGTAGAGGTCAGCGTTTAGGCCGTGCACCTGCTTCACTACACAGAGCTCTAAATCTCAATTTTCCAAATAATATGGGATTAGATTCGGTAAAATCTTCTTAATAAACTTTGTTTATATCCAGATTATGACATAAAACTAAAATTGATTCTTTGATGTAACAGAGATTGGATTTTCTACAGGATTTAGAGAATGTAATTGGACATTCCATTAACAATAGTAATCTTCTTCATATGGATCGTGACTTTACTGAGTAAGTTCATCTTTTATCTCATCACTTACCATATGATTCTTAAATATCTTTTGACATATATTTTGATTTGTAGAGATGATTATGAAATGCTATTAGCTCTTGATGAAAACAATCATAGACATGGAGGTGCTTCTACTCATCGTATTAACACTTTACCTGAGTCCATAGTTCAAGTAAGTCAAAAGCTTCTTCACTCATAACATCTAAAAGTTTTGTTGTTATTAAAAAGCTTTCTTTTTTGTGTGTTTGATTTTAACAGACAGATAATTTTCAAGAAACTTGTGTGATTTGTCTTGAAACACCAACGATTGGAGATACGATTCGTCATCTTCCTTGTTTTCATAAGTTCCATAAAGATGTAAGGTTTCTTTACTTATTCAAATCTTCAAAAGTACAAGTGGACATTCGGTTTGTTCGGTTTTTTCGGGTTTTTTTTGTGTGGCAAATTGAACCGAATAATAGTTCAGTTCGGTTGGGTTCGACATTCGGTTTGTTTGGTTTGGTTTCTTCGTTTTTGAAGTTTGGTTTGTTCGGCTCAAAAACCTTAATTTTCGGTTTTAGGTTTATTTTTGGTAAGTTCGGTTCGGTTAATCTAGTAAAAAAAGTTGTTGCCGAACCGAACTGAAAACCGAACTAGAATAAAAAAGTGCTGAATTGAACCGAAATAACCGAATAAACCAAATTCGGTTCGGTTTAAATGCCCACGCCTACTTCAAAGAATCTTAAACCATTTTGTTAATGTGATAAAGATTGTGTGTGTGGTTTATGTTATTGTGTAGTGTATTGATCCATGGTTAGAACGGAGTAAAGCTTGTCCGGTTTGTAAATCATCAATCACTTAAACCGGAGAAAATTTTCATTACCATGCAGAAGACCAAAGTGGTAATGATTATTATGCTATTTAAATATTTTGAACTTTATATTATATTATAGCAACTACTTTAATGCTTTTATATAATCAATCAAGTGTTCTAAATAGTTTTATTTATAACCGGAAATAGTAAGATACAATCGTTAGAAAAACGACATACATTTTAACTCAAATTAAGAAAAACGACAAACATATTATATATATATATATATATTGCATCATATATTTAATAGATTAGTTATTCTTAAATAAGTCCTCACTGACCTCCGCCAGCTCCACCACCAACTCCGGCGCCTTCGCCGGCTCTTCCAACCGTGCTCTTTTCGGCAACCCCATTAGCTCCGCTGCTTATTCCACCATTGGCACCACCATCAACTCCTTTCCCGGCGCCTTCGCCAACTCCTTTGCTAGTTCCATGGTCGGCACCACCAACTCCTTTCCCGGCGCCTTCGCCAACTCCTTTACTAGTTCCACTGTTGGCACCACCAACTCCTCCACGGGAGCCGTCGTCTACTTTTCCTCCTACTATTCCGCTACTGCTACCACCACCAGATCCGCTGCCTATTTCTCCATTAAAGCTTCCAAATCCCTTACCATCATCGTTAAATCCGCCGCTTATTCCGCCACTAAAGCCTCCAAATCTGCCTTTGATCCAACCGCTACCGCTTCCTGCTCCGAAGCTACCTCCACCACCTAGACTTCCACCACCGCTTAAACCGCCGAAACCTTTCTTAAATCCCTTCTTGTCAATGCCACCTTTGTGGTACAATGGAAGAGGATGAGGAAGAAGGTGAGGATGAGGAAATAAGTGTTTGTCATCACCAAACTTTGTTTCTGCTATTGTAAAATCTTTAACCAAAGCAAATACCAAAACAAACACAAACACTTTATGAGAGATTAAACCCATAATTTGTTGCAAACTTTCAAAATATTTGTAGTTAATTTATATACTAATATAAAGAGCTAGATGATATGTTTTCTTAGAATATTGCTTGTTGCATGGTAGTATTTATAGAGAAAGGCATTGTTATGTTAGTATTAATAAACCGGAATCACTTGGTTTACTTCTTGTAAGAATCAATTCCAATTTTGGATGTATTTTGTTTAAAATTCAATAGCAATTAAAACCGGTATAGAGTTAACCAAATTAGACCCGGTTTTCTTGGTTCAATTTTTTAAAATTACTAGAATGTGGTTGTATTGAGTATAATATCAAATGATGTTATTTATGTACTGTCTTCCCAACTGTTCTATTTTAATTTATCCATCAGAAAAAGAACAAAATGGTTTAAAATATAGTTGAAGAATTTTTATTTTTATGGTTGAAGAATTGTGAAAACCTATGACATCAATTATTATATACTCCCTCCGTTTCGAATTACTTGTTTTAGAATTTTGCACACAAATTAAGAAATCTCTATTTTATATAAAAATACCATTAAATATTTTAAATCAACCAATAGAAAAAATTCATGCAATTATTCTATTGGTTAAAAAAGTCAAGTTCATTTAATTTTTGCATTGAAAACCTAAAACGACACATATTTTGAAACGAAAATTTTTTCTCCAAAACGACAACTAATATGAAACGGAGGGAGTATAATTCATCGAGTTATGTTTATTATAATATATATACTCCTTTCGTTTATAAAATATTGACGTTTTAGCTATTGATTTTTGTTTCAAAAAGAATGTCGTTTTAGGTTTTCAATGCAAAAATTTAATGAATTTGACTTTTCTGACCAATAGAATAATTGCAGTACTTTTTTCTATTGGTTGATTTAAAATATTTAATGTTTTTTATATAGAACATAAATTTCTTAATTTGTGTGAAAAATCTAGAAAAACAATCTTTAAAAAACTGAGGGAGTATATCATAGCTAAACTAAAATTTGATTTCATGGTCATTTTGATAAAAAAAAATGTGGTCATTTTTTTATATATCAATTTATGGAATATTGAACTATTTAAAAGCCTAAAACGTGATTTCATTTATTTGTATGCTTTTTTGTGATTTATTTGATGCAAACCAGAAACTTCCAAAAGAAGAACAAAAAAATTCATGAAGAAGTCCGTGATAAATAAATTTTGTATGTTGCCTCAATATTGTTGTTTCATTACACATTTAATCCTTTCTTTTTATTAATTCAATTTTACCCGTTGTTTGATTAAAAAATGCTAAAAGAAAGTAAATAAAAACATACACTGTCATATCATATCCGCACTGTTAGTTCTGTATTTTTTTTTTGTTTTTATCACTTGATAATATATAATAAAAAAGATAAGATTCATGCTTAAGTAGGAGTAAAATTATTATTCGAGATCTGAGATCCGATCCAGGATCCGCCTGGATTCACTCCGAAAATTAAGATACCTGAGGAGTCCGGATCAGGATCCGGATATTAAAATTTTTCGGTCCGGATATCCGGATCCGATCTAGATCCGACCTATATATGTTAAATGAATTTAAAATATATATTAAAAATATATATTATGATATTTTTATTTTATAAAATAAAAATTATGTTATTTTAATAAAAACACATAAATATTTTTATTTTTATTATTTTTTAAAATATAAAAGTATTATATCCTTTAAAATAAACTTAAATAGAATTTTATAATCAATTTTTAAACTTTTGCAGAAATTTTTATTTAAAAATTTTCAGTTTTTTTTTTTAAAAAGTTTCTGGTTTTTAAAAATATTTAGTTTTTTTAGTGTTAGCTTCGGATCCAGATCTGGATAATGTTTTCACGGATCCGGATAGTGTTTTCACGGATCCGTCCCACCCCTAGTTTTCAGATACACAATGCCGACAAGCAAGAAAACAACCCCCAAAACCACATAAAGAAGACATAAACTGAATACCATACAAGAAACGATTCTACTCTTAGTAATCTTCTAACAAATCAATCCAATAAGAAGCAACCTCCGAAGAAAGCACGAGACATAAACCAAATAGAACTCCATAAAGAAAAGCGAAAGCGGCTTTGACAAAATGAGGTTCCAAAATTTTACTGACCAAGAACATGAAGCTCCTGCTGACTTCGTGAGACCGTTAATATGTCGAAAGACCGAAGACCACGACAAAGTAAAACGCGAACAACGTGCACCCATATGAGACTTGACTTTTGAAAGATGTTAAAGCTAATCAATAACTCAAAAGGGAGGCAAAGACGAAAGATTCTGGAGACAAATACAAAGAAACTCAATTTTTATTGGAAAATTAAATTAGCAGGCGATACATGCTTCCAGATACACAATGCCGGCAGGCGAGAAAACAACCTCCGAAACCACATAAAGAAGACATAAATTGAATACCATACAAGAAATGATTATACTCTTAGTAACCTCCTAACAAATCAATCCAATAAGAAGCAACCTCCGAGAAAAGCACGAGATAGAATCAAAAGAACTCCAGAGAGATAAGCGAGAACGGATTTGACAAAATGAGGTTCCAAACTTTTACTGAACAAGAACATGAAGCTCCTATTGACTTCGTGAAACTGTCAATATGTCGAAAGACCGAAGACCACGACAAAGTAAAACGCAAACAACATGCATTCATGTGAGACTTGACTTCTGAAAGATGTTGAAGCTAATCAATAACTCAAAAGGGAGGTAAAGACCAAAGATTATGGAGGCAAACACAAAGAAACCCAAACTCCCAAGACCCAAACAGATCTAAAGACTTAACCAACTATAAGCAAAAACATCAAAATCTAGACTTAAACCATAAACAGAGCTTATGAGCCAACAACCTGATGGCAGGAACCACTAGAAAAGACCCAAAGTGCCGAGGCCAAAAGAGAACGAAGACCAATCTTATAACTAACCCGTTACAAAACAGACTTCCACATCGGAGCCAGAACAAACCCAAAAAACCTCCAACAAATACAGAAGGTAAAAACCTAAACCAAATCTAAACATATATTATACCAAGCAGAGCTGTAATACGGTAAAACAAATGATACACTGCAACAACCAAAAAAAAACAAGTGAGCCCTTACCCTCTCCAACCAGAAGAAGACAAACCCCACCGAACCGGTGAAGAGACGGTAGCCTAAGACCGGCAGAACTAGGCCCGGTCCAAGGAGATCCGGTATTAAACCATCCCGTCTTTCTGAAACTTTGCCACTGTCGCCATCAAACCATATTTGTGTAAGATACTATTTGTCCCTATTTTTTAGTGAGAGTGAAAAAAAATTTCTCAAAAATTTGTATTTATGGACTAATACATATCAAAAGTGACAACTACATATATTAACATAACCTTAAGCATAAGTTATCTCTCAATAAAATATCTCTTTGGGTGATCTTACTAACAAATTTCATCAAAGAATGACAATCTCCACATATTCTAAGGTATTTAACAATCCTTATTGTATTTCCTTGATCAGTTCTAAGTAGTCCAAGTGTCAAAGTCAGTTTTTCACTATGTATTCCCATAATATTCTCCTTCTCTTCTTCTTCAATCTCATGATATACTCATCATTCCCAGATGTGTGTTTTGCAGTAATGAAAAGATAACTGACATCATTTTGGTACTTTATCATATATGACATATGATATACTCAACATATCGTATATGATCCAGGCATGGATCGATCTATCTCTCTTCATGTGATTGCTAGATCGATCTTTTTCACTTGGGTTCGATCCATCCATCTTCATTTTGTCCATTTGCTTCTGAAATCTTCTGAAACCCATCCTTTTTGCTCCAGAACATCTCAAACACCTAAAATCCTAAAAACATACCAAAAACACACAGAAAATACTTGAATGATGCCAAATAGCAAGTATAGATACCCACTATAAAACATCAAAACCGAGTAATATCAGTAATTTGATTATATTCTTTGCGTTTTCTTTTACAATCAATCAAAGTGCATCTTCTGTTTCATATTATTGAATTAAAGAGTGATTCTAATCTAATTAGAGAGAGTTGGAGTTGAGATCATAACAGATCTTTACTGATTCAAATCTTCAAAGAATCAAACCATTGTTAATGTGATAAAGATGTGTGTGAAGGATGGACATACGAACAGACGGTCGAACAACCGTACGGACGGACAAACGGATGAACAGACGTATTATCGGATAGACGGATGTACATATTTACAAACTGAAAGACGTCTGAACGAATGAACATATGAACAGACAGGCGGACGGTCGGACATATAATATGATTAGAGACTCCGCCATGAATGGAGTAAAGCATGTCAAGTTTGTAAATCATCCGTCACTTGAATAAGTTCACCGGAGAAAACTTCCATAAGATGATTGACAAGTTATATAATATTAGGTGGTTATAATCTTTGGTTAGAAACCGAGTTTTAATATGATTATACTATTTCAAAAATTTATGCTATATCAGCTACTTAATGCTTTATATATCAATCGTCCTTATTAATCGTGTCCGGAAATTGATTAGATACATTCGCTAGAAAATGGCATACATTTTGAGTCAAACTAAAGAAAACGAGACAGTACTTTATATTTATTGATTATGCAAATACATTCCAATCTTTCGATCTTTTAGCTCTGCTTTGAAATTGCTCATCCATGTTTATAAAATATATTTTATATTGCAACATTTATTTTCTTAATAAAGTAGTTATTCTTAAACAAACCCTTACCGGCTTCCACCACCTCCACTGGTGGCTCCTCCTCCTCAACCACCTCTACCGCTGGCTGCACTGCCGATTCCTCTACCAACATCTTCACCAGTGCCCCCTCTTCATGGTTTATAACTCCAACAATACCACCACCAATTAGTCCACTAAAGCATCCTGCTACAAAGTCATCAAATAATTTCATTATCTCTTTGATGCTACAATTGTTGTCCAATGGAGGAGAAAACAAATACTTGTCATCATCATTATCAAACTCTATTTCTTCTCCCATTGTAAAATTTGTGACCAAAGCAAATACCAAAACAAACATACATGCTTTATGAGAGATTAAACCCATAATTTTATTGCAATTTTTAAAAAGTCTTTTTAGTTAGATTTATTGAAATAAAGGAAAGAGCTTAGAGAATATGTTTTCTTAGAATATTGTTTGTTGCATGGTAATATATATAGAGAGAGGCATTGTATGATAGTCTTTATAAACCGAATCATTTGGTTTACTTCTTGTAAAAACCAATTCCAAATTTGCATGTATTTTGTTTGGAATTTAATATTGAGGAAATGGTAAGAAGACCGATCGGGGTGGACATTCGGTTATTCGGTTTTGTTAAGATTGGTTCTTTTCAGTTTCGATTTTTTTTTGGTTTCTTTGATATAGGATGCGTATAGAAAATTGGTTCGGTTTAGGTCGGTTTGAATCTAAAATTTTGGAACCATTTGAGAACCGCTAAATTAATGATTATGATTCGCTTCAAATATTTTACCCAAAAATACCCAAAAAACTGAAAGAATCAAAAATATTCAAAATACCAAAAACCAAAAATACTCAAAAGAACCAAAAGAACTGAATATATCCAAACACCAAAATATCCGAGAACAAAAATATAAAAAAGAACCAAAAGTACCTGAAACACCCAAAAATAGCCGAAAATATCCAAAATTTGGTAAGATGGACATATATTCATGGTTCTTGCTATAAACACTTACCTTTTTCGATTCATTTTGATCCTCGGTCGATTCGGTTCCAAACCGATATTTATGGCTCTTGATAAGAAGAACCATTCAGGTAATTTAAAAGGAACTGTACTTCAACCGAACCTAATTTTTTGGTTAGGTTCTCCAATTCCAGGTAATTATGTTCACCCCTAAAACCGACAGAATAATCCATAGACCAGAATATTATATTAAATTATTTAAAAAAAATCTTTTTATCAACATATCAAATTATGTTAATTTAACCTGTCTTTGAACATGTTTTCTTCCTTTTGGTCAAAAATATACATAACTATTAAATGTATACTTTTTTGATCAACTTGCATAACATAACAGAGTGAAAGGTCAACTTCCATATATTTTATATATTCACACCTAATGAATCCACTATAAAAAGAAGTTGTATCGTCTTGACTCTTTTCTCAGTGGGTTATAATTATCACTAATCCTTAAAAAAAAAAACCAAATAAGTATTTATAAATGAGAAATTTTTTATAAAAATCAAATGATTTAGTTGTGTAATCTCTGCTATCTTATTAACTTGCAATTTATTGTGGTTTAGAGATTAATATGATAAAAAAAATCTAGTATCTTTTGTGTTGTTTTTGTTAGTGATCCAAATTACGCTATACACTAGTTGGACGATAGACCATCGTATAACGCATGGGCGTAATACGTATGTTTACGCGAGATATATATGGTGGATATTTTTTCTAGAAAACATATGAATAAATAATTATAAATATATAAGGTCCAAAATCTATTTTAATTATCAAATAATTATAAAAATAATACTAATTTTCAATAGAATATAGAGACAAACTCTTAAATTCACTCTTTATATTCATCTTCTCCACCTACATCTAGAATCAAATTACCATCAAATTCACAATCAACATCAACCAGCGTATATATGGCCGTATTATTCGTTTATATGCGCTGTATAACCGGCCGTACAAAATGAAAACTATACTTTTTACCGTAGTGTAAAAAACGGTACAGTGACCAACCGAATATCGTATATATGCCGTATTTTAGAATACTGGTTTTTGTAAGTAAGTTTGCTTTCTTGTTTCATGACCCATTGCAGTGGATTATATAAAAACCTTCAAATTTAAGTAATATTTTTATAAATTCTGATAGTTTTTTTTTTTGTTTGATAAACCGTGGGAGTTCCGAGCCTTTGGCCCATAATCTCCCCCGGTATCCGGAGCCAACCGTTGATAATACCTATTTAAGGCGTAAATCACTCATTCCAAGGAGTTTGAACTAGTGATCTTGAACACTCTAAAAGTATCTCAACCACTAGACCAAAGTCCCTTGGTGTAAATTCCGATAGTTCAAATGCAAAAAAAAACCGGTCAGTCGAAAGGATACTCAAACCGTAATGAAAATGGAGCAAAATAGCTATTTCATTACTAAGCATATTATCAACATCTTGAACATCTCCTTAATCATAATCTTATCTTATATAATTCACAACTTAAAAAGAAACTTTATATATTGTGTTATATAAACCATATATATGAAATTTAAAGCTAGGAATGTTACATACCTCAAAGAAACTTATTGATCAACTATATAGTATCACCAATAATCACCACATGAGCAAACTCCATCTTTAAAATGATGAAACTGTTTTGCATCTCTCAATAATATATCTCTTCTGTTGATCTTACTAACATATTTCATCAAAGAATGACAATCTCCACAGATTCTAAGGTTCTTAACAATCCTTATTGTACTTCCTTGACCAGTTCTAAGTATCCCAAGTGTTAAAGCTAGTTTCTCACTATGTATTCCTATAACATTCTCTTTCTCTTCTTCTTCAATCTCATGAATTAACCAATCACCTCCTCTAATGTAACCTCTCTCAATAGCCATTGATATGATCTCTTCAAGCTTTAAATGTATCTCTTGTGATTGTTTATGAGAATAATCACCTGTGATAAATTTGTTTAATTGATTCTCCAATTCAATATAACTCCATCCCTTCTTCAATGGTAATCTTCCTTGAAGCTTTGAATCAATCTCTAAAAGATTTTGTAACACTGTTTCACTCATTTTGTTGCTCTTATGCGCTTTACAAGCTCGATAGAGTACAGCCCATGTCGTTAAATCAGGTTTAATCGGCATGTTTTCTATAAGCTCATATGCTTCTTTCAACTTCCCTGCTTTACCTAATAGATCAACAACTAACACATAATGTTTCAGCTTAGGCTTAATCGCATAATCAAGCCTCATGCTATCGAAGAAATTGATTCCTAAATCTACTCCTCTTGAGTTTAAACACGCAGTTAGAATCGCAAGAAACACAACTTCGTCTGGCTTCTCTCCTGTATACATCATTTGTCTAAAACAAAGGATAGCTTGTCGAAATCGTCCATGAATAGCCCAAGCTTTGATCATAGCAGTCCAAGAAAGAATATCTTTATGCTTCATATTACTAAACACAGTAGCTGCAGAGTCAATTTCACCACATTTTGCATACATATCTATAAGACCTGTTCCTATAGCTCTATCTAATTTAATCCCATTTTCCAAAATATAATCATGGATTCTTATTCCTGATCCAAGAGCACCAGATTTTGAACATGCAGAAAGCACAGAAGAAATTGTGTACTCATTAGGTTTCATACCTTTCTCTAACATCTCAAAATAAGTTGAAATTGCAATCTCATAATCATCATTTTGAGAGAATCCATTGATTAATGTCGTCCAAGAAACTACATTCATCTCCGGCATTACTTCAAAAATCTCCCTTGCTCTGTTCAATTCGCCGCTATCGACAAAACCCTTGATCATAGTACTCCAAGATCCTGAGTTTCTCTCTGGCATGGAGTTAAAAAGTGTTGAAGCCATTTTCATATCTTTAGCTTTACAATATCCATTAATCAAAACATTCCATAGTAAAATACTCTCATTCTTGATTCTCACAGGACTTTCATCAAACACTTGGTATGCATAATTTAATTCACCAATCTTAACATACATATCAACTAAAGATACTCTAACGAAGCAATCACAGTCAACTAAATTCTTCAAAATCGAAGCATGAAGAGCTTTACCTAACGATCTTAACCTTAATCTAGAGTTCGATTTGAGTATAAACGGAAAAGTTAATCGATCAGGTCTCACACCAAGCTTAAGCATGAAAATGAAATGACGAACAGAACAGTCAAAACGATCATTCTCCGTTAATCCACGGGTCAAAGCATTGAAAACAAACAGATTCTTCTCTTTCAAATTTCTAAATATCGAGAGGCTATAATCTGGAGATTTGAGTAGAGAAGAGCAAGAAATCAACTGAGTAGCGATACGGCTACTGAGAGCAACACGACGGAGGATTTGAGCGTGAACAAGGCGGAGACTTACAATGTCTTTACAAGCGTGAATCAGAGAGATGAAGTGAGAGTCAGATTCGTCCGGCGAAGTTCGAAGATCGGCTGGAAATTGAATTTTGGCGGGAGAAGACTTTCGTCTAAATAGAACATTAAGAGATTTCATCGTTACAGAGAAAACACAGATTCTCGCGATCTATATATACACAACTTATCTAAACCGGATCAAACCGGAATAAACCGGATTAATTAATATCTATACGATATAAGATGGGCATAGAAACGGAAACCTGAAATCAAAAACCGAACCGAAAAAACTAAAATTGAACGTTTCTTTCAAAATAGTCCGAACGGCTCCTATATATCTCAATCCGAAAAACCGAATCCGAATCCGAACCCGAACTAAACCGAAACCTGAAAATATAACCGAAAAAGCCATATATATATACGACTATATATTATATATGTAACTGTGATAAAATAGTTATGATTTTAGGTAGAAAACGTAAGTTTTTAGTAAGAAAAATCGAATATTTTATGGAATTTATTTTGGATTTTCAATTCGATTAACTTGGATCTTAGTTAGATTGTTCTGATAATTTGGATTTTTTTCCGGATATTTTGGATTTTCGGGTCCAAACAAAAATGAGAAAAACGACTCGAACCCGAATATTTCCAAACTGAATCCGAACTGAAATTTTAAATAACCCGAAAGGTTACTATATGCCTCTAACCAAAATAACTTGAAATCTAAATTACACGAACCGAATCCGAACCAGAAACCGAACGCCCACCCTCTAGATTCTCATAAATTGTTTCAAACAAGGAGAAGTTACTGACAAGTTTATACATTTGTTCAAAGTTTTTCATAAATTCGAGAAGGCAAAGGATTTTTAAAGGACTCCAAAGAAAGGATTGTTAATGGCGGAATTGAGCTCTGATCCAGCTATATTGATAATAGCTAAATCGATTTTGTCTCTTGGTAAGAACAAGAACTCTCCACCTTCCATTTTCTCAAATCCACATAGCTCCATAAACTCTATGCCTCCTCTCAAAGAACCAACTCTCTCCTGTTTACAACATCATTATTATTTAGACACCCTACACTCAAAATTTGTTGACTGATCTGAATTTTAATGCCAGATTGTTTTACCTGAAATGTTTGGTTGGTGAGTCTGATTTTTCTGAATTTCTCCTCATCTGGATTCTTAGCTACATTCCCCATGTAAGTCAGTAAAGTTTGAAACGCTCTCTTCACTTTAGTATCATCTTCCTGAATTCAACAAGTAAACATTTACTGTTACTTGACCAAATCAAAAGGATGATATGTTCGTGACTTCTTTCTCCTCGATTTTAAACGATTACCGATCAGTCGATAAAACTTATGTGAGATTTCGGTTACTCGGAATGTATAATGTATGGCTTTTTTACCTTGTGGGTTTGCTTAAGGGTTCTTAAGCATTCTCGCATTTGTTCAGTCTTTGTGGCTGGTCTAATAGGCAATGAACTCTGCAAATAAAAATCATGTCAAGCAGATCTTAACTGTTGATGATACATTTCAGAATATTTAGTTTACCTTCTTCTCCTCGACAACTGGCACCGAAGGTTTTGCAGTTGCAGGTTCTTCCGGAGGCAATCCGAGCTTTCGTCTTCTTTCAGCCTGTTAATATGTAAAGTATGAGTCTTCTTCGAAAGGTATGTAAAAGCTACTAAGTTGAAGATAGTACCTTGTCTTCTTCAAGTTTTTGACGGATCTTTTCCCTAGCCCGTCTTTCTTCTTCTTTCTCAGCTTTACGCAGAGCAATTATACTGAGATATAGAATCAGTTTAAGTAGTCACTTTAATTAGTAAAACAGACATATAAAAACAGAGCTCGTATACAAAAGAAACAAACCGTTTTCTTTCGTTATCTTCTTCCATTCGCTTTGCTTCTAGGAGTTCCTTACCAATCCTAATTCGCTCCTGAATTAAATACTAACATGTTAAAAGATGATAACAAAAAGAGGGGTTACAGTTTTAGCCATGGCACAATCAGTATCTTACATGCCTATTTGCAGCCAATAAACTCAGGAGTATAGTGTATAGAGAATAATATTAAGATTTAAGTATATGTATCAGAAGGAAACCTTCTCTCTTTCACGTTCCATCCGTTTTTCTTCCTCTTCTTTCTTCTTCCTCGCACGTTCCCTAATATGTGGAACAACACAAAATGATGGAAATATAATCGAAGCATAGACATTTTTCATGCTAAAAGTTTAAGAAAGAAAAAGAAGTCATTGTACTTTAATTCTTGTGCTTTTATCTTAATCTCTTCTGGCGTAAGAGCAGGTTTAGGAGGGCCAACATTAGAGTTGACAGGTACCTAGGAAAACAATCAAATAACACAGACAATACAGTAACTGAACCAATGAAGTAATTTTATATTTTCATCTTGAGAGCAGAACTAAACACAGAGATTTGAAGAGAAACTATCAAGAAGCAAAACAGTTCGGTACAGACATCCTGCTGGAAACAAAACTATAGACAAAGACACACACCTTTGGCATTTCATCTACGTCAGGATCATTCTCATGCTCCACCACCCAATTAACTGCAGCCTCAAGACTGGTATTACCTAAGGAATGAAGGTAAAATTATGTTACAGGAAATAAAACGGAGAAGAATCTCACAATGTATGAAAGAACTTCTAGATTTAAATGAACTAACATACTTCATTGTACAAATTTATATCTTAACAAATTAACATACTTCATTGTAGCTGTCACGCATATGACCATATTACACTTCAGATACTTCTTAGATTATAATAGAAGCCCACAACCAAAAGCAAAAAAGGAGAACACAACATGCAGGATTTTTACCAGAGTAGTGGAGTGCTCGGGTAGCACGAGGTGTAGGGAAGCCCATTGCTTCAAGTTCTTCAAGAATGCTTTTGTCAACATCTGGAACAACCATCTCTGCAGGAAAAGGGATATAGATGCCATAAGAAATAATGTTGAAGTCACATTCAGAAGCTCTTGCAACGGCATTATACCTTCAACAGCTTCTCCACTACCACTAGAACCATCAGGATTGTCAATCTCCATTGAAGAAACTTTTGGTGCTTCTAAGCTGATAGGTTTTACTGTCTCCAATGTTTTATCTACAAACTCTGTATGTCCCGTTCTTTTCGTATGCAAGTCACTTTCCTTCACATTGTATAAGAATGAAACAATCAATCAAAAGAAACACAATCAAGAAATACTTAAAAGAACATTCACTGATCTTAAAGAAGCTCAGTACAGTAGTTATGGGACTCAATACAACAGCAGAAAACGCAAATGGATTGAGATCTGAAACTACTCAATTTCATTCAAGATCCAAGTCCACTCATAAACTCAAAGCCACAAGAGCCAGTAAAGATACCGAATCAAATCGAAATCGCAAACCAGTTGAAAGAATCAAGAAACATCGAAATCACATGTATTAAGCTCAAAATCAATGAAAGAAGATCTGGAACTAACTTGTAAAAGCCGATTCAAAATTCATCAACAAAATAAACGAAATGAAACAAAGAAGATCAAAGATCCATACAGTTTTAGAACGACAAGGCTTGTTACAAGTAGTACAAACGAGATTGAGCACTGCTTCAGTGGATTCAACGAAATTGGAGTGAGAAGTGAGCTCAGCGTGTTCTTGTGCCTCTTCCACAGACTTAAGCAACGCACCACAATCGCCACACTTGAGCGATACTCCTGCCATGGTTACAATTCTTTCGGAGCTTTTGATCGTCGATTGATATCTTTTGGTTTTATGAAGGAAAGTCTGTTCGTTGCTTGTGGAGAGAGGAAGATGTAGAAACCGGTTCAATCGTTTCCACTACCCGGTTTGAACTCAATTGATTTTATCGGTTATGTAATTTTCTTTGGTTACGTATTAATTTGGGTACGTCAAATATATTTTTAATTGGTGTGTCACGTAGGTCGAAAATGGATAGCAATTTAGTATGATAGCCGACTAAATTGATTTCCCGGGATTTATAACATCCGCGATCCAAAAATCCCGTGAAATTGAATAAACCAAATAAATATATAAAGTTCGGGAAATGATTGAGTTTAATGAAAATGGTTTAAAGTAACTAATTGTTTTGTATTAATTAAAAAGGAAGATAAAAAGAATAATATTTTAAGTAAATAAAAAAGGGGAAGTTACGTGGCGTATTGTTGGCTTTGTGTGCTGTATTGTTGGTCGTGTGTGTCGTACTGTTTGGACGTGTGTGTCGTATTGTTAGCCTTGTGTGCTGTATTGTTGGTTATGTGTGCCGTACTGTTGGCCTTGTGTGCCATATTATTGGTCGTGTGTGCCGTATTGTTGGCAATGTATGTCGTACCGTTGGCTTTGTATGCCGTGTTGTTGGCCTTGTGTATCGTAGTGTTGGTCTTGTGTGTAGTTTGTTGGCCTTGTGTGTCATATGCATGATATGGGCTTAAGTGTCGTACTGAAGATTTGATTGATGATTGACCTAGGCGACCTAGGTGATCATGCAGTCAAACATACTGAGCTATATTGATGGTTTGATTGATGATTGATCTAGGCGACCTAGATGATCATGCAGTTAAAAATATTGAACTGTTAAGGTAGTATGGCTGAACTAATGGCTTAAGTGATAGTCGATCTAGGCAACCTAGATGATTATGCGGTTAAGTTTACTGAATTGATTAAAGAATGGTTTACTGACACCATATCTTGATCCGTAACTGATGGGTGGATTCTAGGTCGATCAACAATCATTCTACCGTGTGTGGATCAACTAATTGTTTGAATGATCATGATTCATTACTATCTGGCTTGATCGGTGATTGATTTATTTTACTAAGGGTCTGAGATGTAAAGTACTTAGAGACAGTGAAGCTTTGAGACTTGAGCACACCTTGAGTAACCAAAAATAATTATGTTATTTTTAAATTAAGGCAAATATGTCGAACTGAAGGCAAATGTGTCAAAATTAAGGTTGATGTTCTGATATGAAATTGTTATACTAAGCTAAATATATTGTTGTCATAATCGTACTTGTTGGGCGACTGACGTCTAACTAACGTTGGAGAGCCAGACTGTAAAATTGATAGTGGTACCAAATCATTGTGAGGATTATGTGGAAATGATCTAGAGAAGATCTAAGGGGATTGTGAGTAATTATGTGCATTCATAATAAAAAAATGGATGAGTTCCGAACACTAGAATTCGAGGACGAATTCATTCTAAGTGGAGAAAATTTATAACACCCGCGATCCAAAAATCCCGTGAAATTAAATAAACCGAACAAAGAGAAAAAGAAAGTAATGAAAAAGGGAGTTACAAAGAATGAATGAAAGTTATAGACGGAAGAGAAGGAGTTGTATGTATACTCTTACGTAATCAACAGAAATTATAAGAAAAAGGAAGTAAGAGGAGATATGATATTCATTAGATCAAGGAAATGGTGGTTTAAGTTCTGGTCTAAGCAAATCCACCATTGTTAGATAGAACTATAGAAGAGAGTGGAAAGGAAGAAGAAGAAGAAGACACTTTTAAGAGTTCTGAGTCGGGGTATTTCGGAGATATTTGGGACGAAACTAGAGAATAACAGGTTGAAACGTTGATTAATATAGATAGATGACGTGTCAAGGAAGCCATAGACACAAACGGTGAAGCCATCGGAGTTCTGATGCGGCTACGGTGTACGTTTCTTCCGTCGCAAGAAAACAGATAAGTTCAGTTTTATAAACCTCTATTTCTTAAACTGCTCAAGTTGGCTACTTTGAGGTAACGTTTGTAGGGTCAAAACATGTCTGATTAGGCTGAAATTTGGTGGTGATATTGATGAAACTACATAGTTTATATTCAACGGTGGGATTAAGAATTGGACGGTTGGAATTGGAGATATGTTGAGGTTTTCAAACTGTTTTAGCATGGTTGACTGCTGTTTCAGATTTGACTGGTTTTGCCGGAAGTGATGTTTGGATGGTCTAAAGAGATCTTTTATGGCTGATATTTTATGGAATCATTCTAGGCTCACTCTTTTAGCTTTTGGACATAATAAATTATAATTGGAGTCCATATGAAAGGAGATTCATGTTGTTATGAATGGTGCGATAAAATGGTCTAAATAAGAAGAAATGTGGAACTGTAATTAGTCGGATCGTACAAGGTGTGAGTTCAGGACTGATGGCTGGAGGACCAATAATCCGACGCATCTCTCTTTGTTATTTGTCACGTGGGGATGGTTGGTTGTGTGGCTAAATAACAAGGAGATGTGGTGAAGATAGTTGATCGAAATAGTTAAAGATGGAGCTTAAGCAAAAGGTTGACACCATAGTAAGTCAAACTTGCTTTTATTCCAAGGTACGTGTTAAGTTAATTACAGTTTATCTACATAAGCCAATTCATGGATGAGAATGTATGATGTATAAGGAAAAATTAGTATGTATTGTTGTTAGTACATGTGTATAGAAAAAAACTAGTATAATTGGGTTAGATAAAGATATAAACCTCTAGAAGATTCAGTTAAGGCTGACCGGGTTTGAAATATCCGTCTCGGATTAAGAAAAACCTGGTCAGAGTGTTTCAAGTTTCTCAACATGAATTTTTCAGTATACATATATGTATGAAAATATATAAAAATATTATTAATCAATTACATGTATGTGTTGGTGTTTCACATATGTGTCCGGAAATGATTGTTGGGTCAGATATTTTGGGGTGAGTTTCTCATCATTTTGAGATGTACATACATACTTACACATATATGTATATTGAGAAACTCATGATAAGAAACTCCCATTGAAAATGCTCTAAACATCTTCCAGAGATTGCTACAACTCTCATGTCAGTTCTTCCGTGCCTATTTTATATAATAATTGCACTATAATAGATTCAGGGTTTGGGAAGAAGTGCCATCTGCTAAAGCTAATAAAACTATCAAGATTTTGGAGCATTTTAAGGGGTTGTGTTGTGCTCGCCATTGGAATGAACTCAAGCTTGCTCTTTGTACTGGTGTTGATCCCTGAAAGAAATGTTGGTTATAAAGTCCTTTGCTCTATAGATACTTAACTTGATTCATAAAATTCAAATTGATTAATTTGTGGATAGATCAAAATATGAGAAGATTAATATGCATTGTTTTATTTATGAATTGGTCTCATGATGTTGTGATAATTGTTTCAAAAATGTTGATCCTTATGTTCTATTGCGTATCAATCATATAATGTTGATCCTTATGTATGGTTATGTCATATTTTGTAGTAAAAAAGTTATTTGCGACCATATGAACAAATGTAAGTGTTTTTATAAATATATAATGGCATGGTAAGCTAAACCAAAGATTTTCTAACCACTTTTATCAATTAGCATATTGTTAGGTGTATTTATGAATCTACAAGAATTCTTATATATGGTGTGAACTTTGATCTAGAGAATGCAACATATAATATAATGAATGTGTTTATAGAAATAAGAATCATCACTATGTAAGTGAGCAAAATGATATCCTATATGATATCACTTCCGACTCGGTCATGAAATTTTATAGGCTGCAATCTTCAATGAAAAAATGGGTTGGTCCTTAAATTAAATTTTTGAAAATAAAAATGGACCGCAAGCTCGTGCTTATTTTGCTTGGCTTCAAGACCAACATTCTTCCGATATCCGATCTTGCTTTTCCCATTCTAAGGTAGTGTGCTACACCAAATGTCAACATGGTGAAGCCATATTTTCATGTGTCCTCATCTGGTGTAGACTTCTATCAATACAAGCAGAGCCGGTCCTGAGATTTAAAAAAATTTATAAAGGCCGCAATCTACAATAAAAAAAATAGGCCGGAGTTGAATAATGTTTCAAAAAATGGGCCGTTTTTCTTAACCAAAATTTTTAAACTAAAAAAGGGCTGCAAGCTCATGCTTGCTTTGCTTGTGCTCAAGACCGGCTCTGAATATAAGTACGCAAACTTTTAACTGCTTAACTAATGCTACTATTTTTCTACCTTTGATGCAACACTCTGCAATAAACATCTATAATTGTTTGTATCTACTATAGTACAAACCTTACATTGTATAGCATATTAAAATTATATGTTAAGATGCATAACATAGTGCGGTGAACATTTTATAGCTATAAATTATATTTAAAATAAATTATGAAAACTAACCCACGCGTAGCATGGGTAGATGATCTAGTATATATAATTGTAAAGTACTATTTCCATCTAAGAGCATCTCTATTAGGGGTTCTTAACTAATTTAATACTAATTGTCTATTATATAATGAGTAACTAATTTAATATTAATTATCTATGAGAGAGTTTCTACTCTCTTCTCATGCTTCCACTGACTAGGATCATTAATTTATTAAATTTAAATTAGATTAATTAAAAACCATTTTTATTTTGTCGAAAAAAATAAAATAAAATATTAACGAATATGAAGAGACACTAAAATTGCAAAAGTTTTTGCCATCGGTAAATTCTCCGCTTCAATCTCACTCACTTCTCCATAATCCATACTAATTTATACTAAACCTGGAAAAACAAGTAATGCTTAAAAATTTGTATTTTATGTATGTTTCATTTAGAAGTTTTGAGCAAAATTACATTTATTGTCAGCTTTGTATCACAAAGAATCAGGGTTATATGGTTATTTCATCTTTTGGATCTCTCAACTTCCATTCCAAAGTGAAAGCAAAGTATTTTTCATTGTGCTTGAAATAATTGTTTTACTAATTTTTGATTAAAGAAACTTCATAACAAAATTAACTTTCAATAGTTAAGAACCCCAAGATTCTAAAAACAAAAAATTATATGAATCACTATTTCAAACATACTTTGCATTCATATGAATCACTATATATATTTTAAATTGGATAATTTTTACAACAGGTTGAGAGATCTTTGGATAATAATTAGATCTGAAAAGTAATGCATTAAGTCGAGTGAATGCACAAGACACTGCTTTTAGAAGATAAAAGAATCACCTAATCATACATTAAACTTAAATTATTCACCTAAACAACTTTAGCATTAAAAATATATTTAAATACTCATTTAATTACTCTTACAGTTTTACTCATATTTATTGAGTTTTTATTTATAAATAATATAAGCAAATGAAAATAGAAGATATAAGTAAATGATAATAAATTTGTAACATGGAAACATTAGTTTCATAAACATCACAAAAGTATCTATTTAATTAGATTAGAACATTAGTTAAACTAATATAATGATATATATATATATATATATATATATATATATANTATATATATATATATATATATATATGTGTGTGTGTGTGTGATATTTTCGAATATAACTTAAGTTTCATCCAAAAAATTATTTTTAGGATTTAAAAATATAGATAGTGTGTTGATAGATTAAATTAGTGTAAAATCATTAATATATATGTTCAACAAGATCATAAATATAATTTTACAAAAATATAAATATAAAAAATTATAACCAAAACATATTTCTAAAATTTTGTATGAAATTATGAGCATTTTAATTTTAGGAAAAATATATAAAGAAATCTACTCAAGTGGCAAATCAATTGACGAAGATGATATTTAAGATATTTGTTTGTTTGTTCAAGATTCAAATGGAGTGGAATTAATCATTTTTCTTTAAATTCATTATTTTATCTTAATTTCCATATTCAAACTTAGAAATTTAATATTTTATAAAATTGCATTTGTTTAACAATTGCACATAAAATGCACAAATGAAGAAGGTTGTTAAGAGGAAACTAAAAGAAAAATCTATAAACTCGAAAATTTATACAAAACTAATATGTCTAGAAAAGAGGTTACACCACCACTTCATGAGTCATGTAGTATGAACTCATGCAAATAAAAACAATGGCGTGTGTTAAGATTGTTGTCATACCTCAAAAAGAATTAAAAAAAAAAAAACAGAAAACAAAGAGAACACAATATATTCCTTAAAGAAAATCCATCATAAGTATCTTCTATTCATTTTTTTCTTCCTCTTCCCCTTTCCCTTCCTCTATCTTCTAACTTGAGAATTGGATAAATAAAATCACATATAAGAGGATGTAATTCCTCAAAGACAGTATCACCTTCGTCTGTTTTAAGATCGGGTTGTTCCTATGTGCCTTCTTCCCATGGCTAGATTGGTATTTGAAGATGATATCTCTATTACCACCGACCCGAACGACTGACACTGAAACAATTACCATTGCATGGAAATCTTCAAACGTAGAATAGTCACTCGTAGATCCACAATACACAACATACAAAAAATATATAACAGAATTACAATTCCATAAGAAATTAGCATCCTATGGTTAAAAGTGATTTAATATTTATTATCTGCTCAAAAGATCAAGTCAAAAAGAGTGAAGTTAATCATTTTTCCTTAAATTTATTATCTTATCTCAATTTCCATATTCATACCTAGTAATTTAGTATTTTATGGAATTGCATTTGTTTAACAATTGCACATAAATTGCACCAATGAACAAGGTAAGAGAAAACTAAGAGAAAAAAATCATAATTTGATTTACAAAAATTAAATAAGAGAGACTATCACCTTCGTTTGTTTCAATACCGGGCCGAAGAAATTCTTGTGTCAAAATGGAGACCACACACCATTGTGGTCTCTGAGATGTTGATATAGCCTTTCTCATGTGCCTTCTTCCTATGACTATATTTGCATTTGAAGACGAAGCCCCTATTATCACTGACCCCAACGACTGACATTGAAACAACTACCACTGCATAAAAATCTTCAAACGTATAATGGTCGCTAGTAGGTCCACAATACACGACCTACAAAAAAATATTAACTGAGTTACAATTCTATAAGAAATTAACTTCCAATAGTTAAGAATCCCAAAGTTCTAAAAACAAAAAATCATATGGATCACCATTTTAAGCATTCTTTGCACTCATATAAATCACTATATATATATTTTAAATTGGATAATTTTTACAATATATTAAGAGATCTCTGGATAATAATTACTTTAAGTTGAGTGAATGCAACCTTTAGAAGATGAAAGAATTAGCTAATCATACTATAAACTTAAATTATCCACCTAAACAACTTTAGCAATAAAAATATAATTAAATACTCATTTAACTACTCTTACCCATATTTATTGAGTTTTTTATTCATAAACAATATAAGCAAATGAAAACACAAGATGTAAAACAATTTAAATATTAATATTGTTTTGAGATCCCTCTCCCTCCCTGTTAGGATGATCTCTTAATGTAAAAGCATAAGAAGCATGGGCAAACGAAAAAGAAGTGATCTCTTATTTCGGTTCACTGTATAAAACGCAAGGTCGTTGTATTCTCCAAGCCCGCATCCTAATGCTCGTTGATAATCTGTCAAGAAAAACAAATCAAGAAACAAAAGCAAAATGAAGAATAGTTTGGGAAAACCAAATTAAGGAACACCAATTAAGTTTAGGGCGAGAAGTACGAATCTGGAGACATGTATTTTTTTGAGGAGAATATTGGTTTGTAAATATCAGGACCATGCTTCCATAATAGTATATCATTTCCCTCGTTTTGTTGTGGTAGGGGTAAGCGAATGATTTGATCCACAACATGCCAGAGACTGGCATTTCGCGGCCGTCGAATATGCCATTGTATATGGTTTATGGCATCCGCTACACAAGAATGGAGTGTGATGCCCAGTTCCCTAGAGCCTCTGGTGCCGGAGATCGAGTATAGAGGACCTAGAGAGGTCCACTTAAAAAATCTATTACTCCCTCTGTTTCATTTTATTAGTTGTTTTGGTTAAAAGCGCATTATTAAGATAACTTTTGTTTTTTTACATTTTTTTGTTTTCTACTTTTTTTGTCTATAAATTTAATTTAAAACAAGTAGATGTTTGAGTTTTATTTTAACAAGTTTTACTTTTTGTATTGGGATTTGAAAAAAAAATTATATTGTAAAACAAAAAAACCTTCACAACAACTAATAAAATGAAATTGAGAGAGTATTAAATAACACTAGATTATAAATCTAATGGAATGAAGTTCATATCATTAATCTAATAACAAAACCTAAAACTTTTGAAAAATTTCAAAGGTTTATTATAATAAATAGATGAAAATTTAAAAAAATACATAAAAATGAAAACCAAAAGTATTCATTCTCTTAATTTTCTTTCTTTTGCAAACAAATCAAGACTTAACCTTCCAATAAAAATATAAAAAAATGACCAACAAAGTGTTTAAACACTTCTTCCCTAAAACAAAAACACTTCTTTCCCTCAACCTACCTTGTTTCCAAAGAAACCTAAAGAAAAACAAAAACAAAATCTTACGCCGCAAGTAACCCTATCATCAACAAAACAAAAATCTTCAATTCAGTGCAGCAGTAGTAGCCACAACCATAGTAGCTTCTTCAGCTTTCTTCAATGGAGATATCTCCATAACAACATCTCCACTTTTCTCCATAAGAGGAGGAGCCACAACAATCCCAACAACATTAGGATTTATCTCTTGACCTAAAGGCTCTCCCAATTCAAGATCAGATTCACCATGTACCTCACTTTCACCAGAACAACCACTTGAATCACCTTCTTCTTCCTCATCATCTTCTTCAATTTCTTCCTCTGGAAGTCTTTGTTGTAATGGAACAGCATTACTTACAACTTGTCCTTCATTCTTAAGCTTCTCTTTATAACTTTCCATTTCAATTCTATATCTCTCTTTATCTTCCATTGCTTTCTCTTGATAAACTAATCTCTCTTGTTCATTAAGTTTATTCCAAAGTTCACCAATCATTCTACTAATCTCTCTATCTTTACCAGGATTTAAAGGTTTCAATCTAGCATGTTGTTCAGCAAAAAAAAAGTTATAACCACTTCTATTAGGTTTAGGATGAGAAGGATCTCTTCTTTTGATTTCTGATTTTTTTCTTCTTCTTCTTCTATGTTTTGTTATTTGAGAAGTAGTAATAATCCCTTGTGAATTGGTTTGAAGTTTGTTTTGTGTTGAAAGTTGATATAATACTCCTTTAAGTTGTTCTGATCCTATTGTTACAGTTATAAGATAACCATTTTCGAATTTTCCATCTATTACTCCAATTACATTTGAACCACTTAAAGATCCTGAAAACAAAAATTATGGAAGATTAGTGTTAAGTCTCTCTCAGTGACAATTTATAGAAACATAAAGGATGTTAAAAAGATGACCTAGTGGTGGTTCTGTTCGGTTTGGTGGTTCTGTTCGGTTCGGCACTCGGTTTATTCGGTTCGGTTTTTTCGTTTTTGGAGTTCGGTTTTTTCAGTTTGATAATCTTAATTTCAGTTAACTTTTGGTTAGTTTTTGGTTAATTCGGTTAACTTTTAGCAAATTCGGTTCGGGTCGGTTCGGTTAATATAGTATAAAAGTTGTTGCCGAACCGAAAACCGAACCAAAATAAAAAATTGCCGAATTGAACCAAACCGAACCGAAAATCGAACAAAAATAAAAAATTTGCCGAATTGAACTGAAATAAACGAATAAACCAAACCAAATTAACCGATCTAAATTCGGTTCGGTTTGGTTTATTGTGTTAATTTAGCAAATTTGGTTCGGTTCGATTAATATAGTATAAAAAATTATGGTCAAACTAAAATAAAAACCGCCGAATTGAACCGAACCAAAAACCAAACTAAAATAAAAATCGCCGAATAGAATTGAAATAACCAAACTAAATTCGGTTCAGTTTATTCGGTTAATTTTGACAAATTCGGTTCGGTTAATGTAGTATAAATCTTTTTTGCAAAACCGAACTATAACAAAGAAAAATCGCCGAACTGAACCGAAAACCAAACTAAAATTAAAAAAAATCGCTAATTGAACTGAAATAACCAAATAAACCGAACCAATTAATCGAATTAAATCTGGTTCAGTTTTTTCGGTTCGGTTTGAATGCTCACCCCTATTAAAAACATTGAGAAATTACCTCTTGGATCAGTCTTTGAATGTGGTGTAAAGGTTAAAGCTTGAAGTTCATGTGAAGGTCCTATGGTTCCTTGTGGTCTAATGGATTGGCTATGAAGAGAGTCTAGAAAAGAAATATTGTTACAAAAAACAGACTTTGGTTTAAACTTCAAAACAGAAAATGTGGTTTAGTTACAAAACCTGAAGTAATTGGGGAATTAGATTTGAGGAAATAGATTTGTTCATAATTGTTAAGTAATGAGAAGTAATATTTGCGTAGAACATAAGATGCATTTGTTGCTGTTGGAGGAAACACAAATGTAGCTGTTACATCTTTCCATCTTCTTTCATGAAGTATCTACAAAATTTTCAAAGAAAATGTTAATTGTAGAAATTTTCAACATTTTTGAATCAGAGTATCATACTATGTAGCATGGGGACCTATGTAACACGGGACGCCAAATGAGTGCCGTCTCTCGTACCCGTATTTGTTTGGGGACCAGTATTTTACGGGGACACTTCAGAAACGTTTTCGGACGTATCCAATCCAATGATATTATTTTTTGGGTCTTTTCGAAACACTTTGAAGATAAAATAATTTTATTTTATTTTTAAACTAATTTAGAAAACAATTAGAAGTAAAAAAAAAAACATAAAGGAAAACATTTGATGTTAATGTAGAAGTTTTTAGAAACCGAAAAGTTTTTGTTTTGTTACAAAATTGAAGTATTTTTTATGTTTTGGCTTGTATAACTTTTATATATGAACTTATGGGTGTTTTTCTATATGTTTTACTAACGTATTCATTTTGTACCACATGCCGATCCAATAGCTAGCTCCTGCATGATTGCAGGCAATTCCTACACTATCGTATGCACGGGGACTCGATCCTAGGTGGGGTGGTGTTACCTGTCTCATGTGGATTTATGAATGCCACTAGGCCAAGATCACTTCCCCGTGTCTAATTATTCTATATATGCTATTTTCTGTCCATTTTCGTCCCCGTTTTTTGTTCTTATACCCGTCTCAATGCTACTTAAGTATCTCATACCTTACTGATTCCACCACGAGAAGTTACTTCAATGAATAGCTTATGTAAATCCAAATCTCTCCCTCCTATAATTGGAACCCTAAAAAATCACAACTCTATAAGCTATAAAGTGTTGCAAAAGCATCAAATCAATCTCAAAGATAAAGACTTTCTACAAGATCCAAAACTTACATGAACTTAGTACCCAAAAGAGAATGTAGTCTTTCTAAAGAAGACATGAAAAGTTTAGGATCTGAAACTATAGCTTCATAAGTTGCTTCAGGGGTAATGCAAATATTGTTCATTGGTATTGACCCTTGCTTAATACAAGAGCTTGATGCCATTCCTTTACACAAACCAAAAGTCAAAAAGGTAAAAACTTTAAGATCCATTTACACTCTTTAACAATAACTAAACCTTCTTCAACAAAAAGTTAGAGACTTTTTTTTTTGGTCTCAAATTAGCAGGTTAAATGTTAGAAAACTAAACTACACCCTCCACGGGTCGAACCCGGGTGCCGGAGTCATAAGTGGAGATTGATCCACCACTAGGCTAGCTGTGCTCGGCCAACAAAAAGTTAGAGACTTTAATATAGAAAAGATTGCAAAGTCCAAGAAAAGAAACAAACTTTAAGGAATCATTAAAAAGACACATTTTTTCCACACAATCTAATCAAAAAGATGAACTTTTGGGTATTTGCTTTGAGATTTTTATGAACACAAACCAAGAAAATCCCCAAATAAGCTTTTGGGTATGAAAAAAATAATATAGAAGATTAAAAAAAATCTCACCTTTGTTAATCATTTACTCTTTGAATATTCATGAAAAGAAAAAAAAATTCAAAGGTTTGGTTTTGTCTTAAATGGTGAAGAAATATAAAAATGGATTGATGTGTATTGTTGTATGAATGTTTAAATAAGGAAAAATAACAGATGGGGAGGCTATAAAATAGGTCAAAATCATATATATTTACCAAAGGGTGAGAGAGATTTGAGCTATATATAAAGAAAAAAATGCACAATATAAGGAAAAATAGAAACTTTGACCCAACAAAAAAATAAGAAAGAGAGAAAAAAAAATGATATTGAATTAATGGAAGGAAATTATTTTCTATTTTGATTTAAATATAGAGGATGTTAAAGATTAGCTTAGCCACACAAAAATTTGATATTTTTTCAATATTGAATTGTGATAAATATAGCTTTATTATTTTTATTTAAACCATTTTTCTAATGCCTATATAAAGATGATAATATTGTGTGATTTTTTAAAAACTTTTTTTTGTCACGAAATTATTTTTTAGCTTAAAAAATCGTGCTGTTATTTTTTAGTGGTGTAGAAAAATTAAACTTTAAATTAAATGAAGGGTTTTATTAAATAAGGAAACATACAAAATTTGAAAATCAATATTTAATTTCTTTATGAAATAATAATAATAATAATAATAATAATAATAATAATAATAATAATAATAATAAT